>CVRI01000038.1:1344188-1416184 GCA_900005825.1 Clunio marinus | reverse complement strand
ACGACAATGGATGATGATTTTTTACGGAGGCCCACCTTTGGTGAGGTCACCGTATTGTATTCGACATTTTTTTTTGGAAAATTTTTTTTGCTTAAATATGCTTAAAATAGCATGAAACGTCGAGAAAAGTGGAAAAAATGGACTTCCATTTTTCCGTCGCCTTTCAACCCTGTCTGTCTGTATGTCTGTCTGTATGTCTGTCTGTAACTTTTTTTTTGTTAACTTTTCTGAGAATTCTTATCAGGAATTTTTCTGAGAATTCTTATCAGGAATTTTTCTGAGAATTCTTTCTAGAGTATTTCCGAGAATTCTTTTGAATAGGACGATCGGTGCGCGTGTGGGAGAGTGAGTGGAAGACCAAGGACAGTCGGAAGGTCCATGGACAGTCGGAAGGTCCATGGACAGTCGGAAGGTCCATGGACAGTCGGAAACTCCACACCGGCCGGAGTAACTTAAAATTATGCATGCATAATTTGAAGCTCCCCATGTGGAGCTTCCCCATCTCCAATTCTTGTATTTCCATTCCTACACTTTAATCATTAAATTTAAATGCCATTAAGTCTTTTTTAAAAACATTAAATTTAATAAATTTCTTAATTGTAAAAAGTTTTCTTTTTTATCAAAACTCTCTACACGTTACTTAATAATATTTTTTCTTATAAAAAACGATAAAAGTTTGTAAATAGAGCTGATAAGATAAGAAGAATTGACAATTTATACGTCAGTTTAGCAGATGAAACTTCATCAATCCAGTCACGAAAATCATTCACAGAGTGATATTGAAGTGTGACAGATGATCCGGTGATGACACAATCTTTGTCGGTTATAACAAACCCATCAATGATAGATTCACCCGAACACATAATGGGAGAACCAAGTTGAGCACTGCACAATATGTTAGATCGCATATCAAGTAATGAACAATAAAGTTGAGGAAATGTCGAGTCGCAATATGTTGAATTAATAATTGTTGCTGCCTGTCTAGTCGGTGGCGTTCCGATTGATATGTCACACGAGCTGTTAGAAGACAATTCACCGAGAATCTTGGGAGGTATCATTGCAATATCAAATTCACCATCAATCTTTAAGATTTAAAATGAAATAACAATAGTCGTTCGCCTTGATATTCAAAAGATTTACCTCTAAGACTGCGATATTATTTTCCTTTGGTTGTTCAGAATTATATTCTGGATGGATGTGCTTATTCTTCACTAAGTAATTGACTTCAAAATATTCATTAATTAATATTTAAATTTATTATTAATTAAACAAATTTCATTTAAAATACTTGACGTTTCATTAGTTCCTGAAATTGTTACAACTTTCACAAGAACATCTAAAGGCGAAGAAGTTGTGGCACAACTTGCTGATGTCAGAACGTGGCGTGGAGAAATCACTGTTCCCATACAGCTTGGGATTTGAGTTTCAAAGTTCTGAGGCACATAGTTCATGATAGAAAGATAATTTGTGCTTTGACAGAATGTAATTGATATAAAGCTTAGAATAAAAACTCCAGAAATTAAATTAAACTGCATGATGATGGAATGAAACTTTATTTGTACACAGTAAATTATCGAATGAAACCAAGCCAAGCTTGTTTCGTAAAAGTTTTATCAAATAAATTGCTTATCAGTTCTCAAACAATTTGATTATTGACATTATACAATCGTAAAAAATATTTCGCCGGGTCTTGTCGAGTGTTTTAAAGAGAAAAAGACTGGATGAGATATTAAATCGTGCCTTCGATAGTTTTTCTCACATGTACATGTTGGTTGTGCGACAAATATAAACCAGTTAGTCATATGTTATTATTTATTATTATTAAGAACATTGTAGAGTTGAAAAATCTACAATAACGTGTTCGTAAGTGAGTCAAGGTCGAATTCATTTCGATGTATGATGTTCTTCACAACATGCAGAGAAAGAAAGATTTAAAACCAAATTATTCTCAAGATTTTTAATTCTAATTACAAATGAAAATTAATTCCTAATAACGATCAATATGAATTAAATTTACTGCTTCCATTACCAAGTTAATTAATAATTAAAAAAATGAGCCCTTGCCCAAGGTTTTTAATGCTAATCAAAATAAACATTTACTCAACTTTGAAAGCTCACATTCACATCAAGCTTAAAATATTCAAAAACTAACATAATAAATATGTCAAAATCATTAATAGTTTCAAGACATCAAGTGCGATGAGGTAACACAAAACTTTAACTTGTTGAATAATTTTTGCAATATCAGAAATCCTTAAAATAATCAAAAGTGAAAGCTCAAGTATTCACGCAAAAATGATCATGAAATTCAATTCAACTTGTTTGAAAACAAAATGTTGTGTCAAAGGGTAAGTTCAAATGATTGATAGACATGCTGGTGATTATAAAATAATTTTGATGGCACCATTTGCAGTAAACATTTAAAAGCTTCTTATACATAAATATGTAATTAAAGTTAAAAATATTTGCGATATTTCTCACGTTTTACTGCTTCTTCGTTCTGTCAATACGTTTTCCATCGACTTCTTGAGGTCCCCAGCGTTCTGATGGTCTCAATACTTCAATGAATGTTGTGTTGCCTTGAATAATGTCTTTGACATGTTTATATCCATAAATGACGAACGGACTGAGAATCAAAACACCGAAACAATATCCAATTGCATCAGCCCACCAAGGGAAAAGGTAATTTTGGAATTTTGTTGGCTTCAAGTTTGCCACATAAGTAATCGAAATTGCAGCAAGTGTCAAAGGTGTCAAATAAACCCAAACTGATCTCCAATAAGTTTTTGTCACTTTGGAAATTTTCATTTCCATTTCGTGTATGTTTTCAAATACTCTTTCGAATCCATAAATCCAGCAGAAAATAGCAATTTCAGCAAAGCCAAGAATGAAAATATGCCAACTTGCAGTGTGCCATTCGATCAATGTTTCAAGATAAATTCCACCGTTGCATGTCATTGGCAGGGCTGCAATGAAGCACATGATGCAAGTGCCGGCAGTCACACGCTTTTGTTGGTCTCTTAAATGTGGCCAATGATCGATGATCGATGAAGTGATTGTTTGCACGAATCCAAGTTGTGAGCCAAGACCCAGAATGATCATCATGAAGAAGAAGAGAAAAGCCCACAGTTGTGGCAATGGCATCAATAAAACAGCTTCAGGATAAGTGATAAATGTCAGCCCAGGTCCACTTGCAGTGACACTTGTTAATGGTACGTTCATGCTCTTCGAAAGGAATCCGAGAATAGCAAACACTACGACGCCATTGTAAATTGCTGTTGCGAAATTTATTGCAGACACGCTGACGGCATCAAAGTGACAATTGTTGGAGAACTGTGAAATTAATTTAAATCATTAAATTGTAGAAATATTTTAGATTTCATTTATTAACCTTGTTGTAAGAAGCAAGAACTATCAAAGGTCCATAAGCAGTTCCGAATGAGTAAAAAACTTGACTTGCAGCATTGCCCCAAACTTCAGCAGAACCCAAAAGATTCCATTCAGGTGACAGCAAATATAAAATTCCATCAGTTGCGCCTTCTAAAGTCAAGGCACGAATCAACAAAGCCGTCAAAACGATATAAGGGAAAGTTGCTGTGAAGTAGACAATTTTTCCCATCGATTTTACTCCTTTATAGAGAGAAAAGTAAGCCATGATCCATCCAAATGCTAAACACAACACGAGATGTGGTTGAGGCCAACCCCAATTTTCAGTCCATTTGGCATTTCCAAGCCCAAGAACATTTTCACTATGGAATTAAATTAATTAAATTCACTTTCTGAATTATATTCAAACTTTCAATTGATAATTACTAGAAGAATTCTTCAGCTGCAAGCGTTCTGTTGATGACTTTGTTGATTGGAATTGCGTGAGTTCCATTGAAGCAAGAAGTGAAGTTGAAAGCTTCCAAATTGTGCGCTTCACAAATACTTTCAACACTTTTGCATTCCTTTTGATAGAAAATTTCAGCTGAAGCATTTAGAAAGCTTTCCCCTCGACATTTGATATCTTGAAGCATGCTGTAACAATCTTGAATGTCACAAAGAATTATTTTTAAACCTTCAACATTTAATTTAATTAATGAAAAAACTAACTTTGCGAATTCCATTTGTTGTCGCAGTTTCCCCAAATTAAACTTGGGAAGAGCGAAATCCAAAGATAGTAAAATACCCATGAAACGACAATCATATAATAAATTGCCAGAAAGACTGTTGTTAACACAACACAATATCCGAGACCTTGAACACATAATGAAGCTTAAAATTCAGACTTTCCGATCATCACATGAATTTATTTGAATATTACCTTTGAATAAAGGAGAAATATAACTAAACGCTTTTATTGGTCCCAATCCACTGTATTGACCGATAACTAATTCAGCAAAAAATAACGGAAGTCCAATGACTAAAACCATGGCTAGGTAAGGAACCAAAAAGGCTCCGCCGCCACTTCTATAACACAAGTAAGGAAACCTCCAAACATTTCCAAGTCCAAGAGCGAAATTTACACACGCGAGTACAAATTCAATTGCATTTCCCCAATTACCACGCTCCACTAATTGAACAGTGGAAGCTGTTGTCGTATTTATTGTTGCTATTGATGAACTTATCGACGGCACTTCCACTTTTTTCGTATATTTCTCTTGCATTTGCATGACGAAGCTTTTATTTTATCAAAGATTATTAATTCATTGACATTGAACTTCAAAATAAGATTTAAATGAGCTCGATGAACGTGTCAACAACTTTATGCTTTTTTTAAATTTAAATATTTAATTCCGATCACTGATTTTAAGACACGCTCTCACCACTCGCGAAGCTCAAACCAAACTGAAGCTTTTTTTTTCTTAAAGGTGAAGATGCCAATAAAATTAATGCTGCTAATGTTTAACTGGTTTGTGTAATATTTTGGGTTGTGTAATAAACAGGTTTCTTAAGTTTCTGATAGATTTTGCGATCTTTCATCATAGAAATAATCGTTCATTTATATCTCGTGCTAAGCAAAAAAAGAATAGATTAATAGCACACAAAACAAAACGTAGACAGACACGATCACATTGTAGCACTTCCAGCACCTGCTTTACCAGGTATTTCTATAAAATCTTGATGTGTTTGTAAATTTATTCAACGTGAGTAAATATTTCATCCAACATAACGTGAATATTTCAATCCATCACAAACAGTCCAACGAACTTTTATTTATTTGCTGTTTTTATTGGTCGTCGATAGTAAAATTTTTATTTTGTTGTTTGCGAAATTTTTGTTTTTATTTTGTATTCATCTGAAGCAGTTTATTTGGTAGATACGAAAGGAATTGATCTTCGAAATTTGGTGAATGTAATTTATTTAAATTGATAAAATTTCTCGGAAGCCGCAACCTGTCTCTAGATTTTTTTTTTATATATTTATGATCGTGTTTCGAGTGTTCGGGTATTTCCCAATGACTTTGTATTCCAAAAGTAAGTACTTTAAATATATCTTAAAATAATATTTGTTCACTTGTAGCTGTTGTCTTACTTTACGATATTATTTAACATACAAAGAAAAAAAAAGCAATTTGCATATTCCAAGGGTTCCAAGGGTTGCAAGGTATTTAAAAACATTTATCTTCCAGACAGACTTGAAATAAATTTATTAACAACAATTCACTTGGGAATGAATTGCATTACATTGAGAAGTAAATAAAAGTATTGTTGAATTTGTTTACGTCATACTTCAAGTATTAAAAGCTGCTATGAGCTAGATGACTTGTGCTTCTGACATTGTTAATTCACTTCCATAAATACTTCTACCCAAGATATTCCCTTGTACAAGTAAAATATGATTAAAATTGAAATACCAAACTTATGTACATTTAAAATTTTTAACACGATTTAAACCAACTGAAAATGAAGTCAATATCAATGAACATTTTCAAGGGGATTAATTTAAATTCATACCTAACTTAAGTCAAATATAAATAAACAAGTAATTTCACCATTTAGATTAGATATCGTTGATTCACTGACAACCCTCACGGTTATTTTCTTAAGCTTTGATGTTCTTGAATTCTTTTTATCGCAATAATAAAAATTTAATACAAACTTTTAATCCTAAGATATAAAATAATTAAAATAATTACTCATTTACCATTTTTCGGTATTCCCACTGATAAAACATGATAAAAATTGATAATTGTAAATTACTAAACTTCCTGTAAAGTGAATTATTGAGGAATGAACTTTTTTGAACGTCAGTAAATTTATTTCGAGTTTAAAACAGCAAATTGTTTATAAAATGTTTTTCAAACATGTCAACAATGCAGCAAAAAGAAGGAAACCCGACACTTTGGTAGTCATCTCAGCACCAGCAGTTTCCCAAAGGATCCATGAACTGAAATCTTCAATGGAATGGTAATAGAGATAAGGTTGGGCAGCACTGCAACCGCCATTCAAAACCATCCCATTAACAACACGTTCATCCCCACAAACGAGAGGTGAACCTGGCAATAAACCGGGACAACGAGCAAGGGCTTCGAAGAAACCAAAACGCGAACAGTAAGCTTGTGTGTTGTCACCAGGGCAGGAGTCTGGACCATTCACAGTCACTGATTCTCGTCGAGGATCTGCAGGTCCATTTCCCCCTCCCCATCCATAAAGGAAACATGATTGACTGTCATTCAAAGCACCAAGAGAAAGTGATTCAAAACCATCACCGAACGATCCTTCAATCTGTAGGAATTTTAAAACTTATTTGATTTTCTGAATTATACAATTGAACTCACTTCTAAAACAGCCACGTTGTATTCTCTATTGCTAGCAAAATCTGGATGAATTCTTACAGTTGCCCGATCTGTAATTTTGTTGGAAATAAATTAAAATTCGTATCGGAATATTTATTGAAAATTTCGTACGTCTTATTGGAACCGTAGCAGTTCCATTAAAAGCGAGATATTGAACACCAATGCTTAGATCTGGCGATGTAACGTTCACGCAAGCAGCAGTTGTCAGAACATTTCGATTCGATATGATCGTTCCACCACACTTAACAGTTGCTGTCTCAATATTGCCAAATTCATATTCGATGACACTCACAACGAATCTTCCATTGCAAGTTTTTGTTAATAAAAGAAGAGCAGAAAATATCAGAAAAATATTTTTGACTTCCATTTTAATTATTTTAGTTATTTCTTCACTTAAAGTTCAACACTGAATGTCGGAAAATTCAAGAATGAATCAATTTATTTGTTGATTTAATCAGTAAAATGTTATTGATATCTTATCAGAGATTATATAAAAGTAATAGCAAAAACTTTAAATTTATTTATTTAGGCTTGAAGATGTATTAAACACGATACTGACGACGAATTTGTGTCCATTTCATGTTAACGATAGATGAAAAAAAAAGACTTTTAAATTCCATTTTTTTGTTCACTGAAGTTTTAAACTTGAACAATTGTGACGTGCAGCGAAAATTAGAATTTATTTGTTGACCTCATCAGGAAGTTCAACCGATAAGATATCAGTAAAGTGCAGTTGAATGTTCGGTTGAATGCAACTTGCAGCCACATGTATATTGCGAAAGCCAAATTTTATTTCTTAATTGCTTATCCTTATGAAATTCCATAGGTTTTCAGTCAAGTTTTTTTAAAAGAAAAGTTGATGGGAATTGAAGCTGAACTTTCAAAGCTTTAGTTGAAGAAACTTTTACTTAATTTTAAGAACGAGTCCTAAAATTAAGTCCTAAAATTTAATAACCTGACATTTACAATTGTGAACTCAAAACTTTCAAACTTTTTCATTTCAAAGTGTGAACCAATGAATCCTTCTCAATAATTGCGAAAACCTTAAAAAGTTGAAACAAAACTATTTAAGTTTTCTGCTTATGTAAGAACGAAAACGCCCATTTTTAACTTTTTCGAATGTCAGTAAATTTATTTCGAATTTAAATCAGCAAATTGTTTATAAAATGTTTTTCAAACAAGTCAGCAATGCAGCAAAAAGAAGGAAACCTGACACTTTGGTAGTCATCTCAGCACCAGCTGTTTCCCAAAGAATCCATGAACTGAACTCTTCCATAGAGTGATAATAGAGATAAGGTTGGAAAGTGTTACAGCCGCCATTCAAAACCATTCCATTAACAACATTTCCATCTCCACAAATGAGAGGTGAACCTGGTAGTAAACCGTTGCAACGAGAAATGACCTCCAAAATATTGAAATTCGAACAATAAGCTTGTGGGTTGTCGCCAGCGCAGGAGTCTGGGAAATTAACAGTCACTGATTCTCGTCGTGGTTCAGAATTGACAGCTCCCCATCCATAAAGGAAACATGTTTGATTACTCAAAGCACCAAGCGAAAGTGGACTAAATCTGGGTCGATCAAATATGCCATCAATCTGTGATTATTTAAAAGAAATTCTTGACTCAACAATTATTTGTTGAAAACTTCAACTTACTTCTAAACCAGCCACGTTGTATTCTATAGTGGCAGCAAAATCGGGATGAATTCTTACTGTTGCGTCATCTGAAAATTTGATGAAAACAATTGTAAGTTCAACTCGATTTAGATGTTAGAGATTCTAAATCACGTACACCTAACTGTGATACTTCCAACACCATCTATAGTGTCAACTTCGACAGCAATTCTGCGAGTTGGTGCTGCAATGGCACAAACAGCGGTAGTCACAACATGTCGATCTGATATAATCGTTCCAGCACATTTAAGAGTTGATACTCCAGCATTTTCAATTTCATATTCAACGACATTTACGATGAATCTTTCACCATTGCAAGTCATTGAAAGAAGAAGAACAGAAAAAATTAAAAGAAAATTTTTATGTTCCATTTTATTTATTTGTTCACTGCAAATTTAAACTTGAATGATTGAAGGAAGCAAAAAATTCCGAATTTATTTCTTGATTTAATCAGTAAGTTGTGACTGATAAGTTATCTAGGAATGGAAAAGATAGGAAATCAAATGATGGGTTTATTTTATTACTTGTTTTACGATATTTATCTACAAAGATTCTCGCTTCAAGCACGAGGATTTAAAAGAGATTATTGATAAAGAATTCAATTTATTTTTTTGAAAAAAAGCTCATAATATTTCCTTGTTTTTTTGACGATTGTGCTTTTGATGTCGTCGACTTCTTCGCTGGTGTCGTCTTTTTAACAACAGTCGGTGGTGAATTTTTCTTCTTATTTTCATCGTTTTCATCTTCAGATGCTGAATATTCTTCTTGAACACGTTCAGTCTTCATAAATCCATCTTCAGTCTGATAACGTTTTGTGACCCAACGCTTGCATTTACGTTTAACTTTTTCTGCTTCAACTTGAGTCTTTTCAGGTGAAGCTTTGCAAGGAGTCTTGCGTTCAGGTGTGAATTCACGATCAAACTTGATGAGTTTAGATTCTGGTTCTTCAGAATCTTTTTCTTCATCTTCTTGATCGTCATCACTAGAATCTTGCATGACACGAATTCTTGAACGTTTATTGTTGGCTGTTTCCTTTAATTTAATTGTTTTCTTTTTCTTTGATGCCTCTTTTTTCTGAGACTTCTTTTCTGGAGTTACAACGATTACATCTGCTTCAGGGGCTTTTTCTTCTTTCTTCACAACAACTTCCGAAGGTTTTTCCACCGAAGCTTTACTTGAACTTGGCTTGCTGTTGAAAAACGAGGAAATTGATCCTTTCGTCACTGGCTTTTGATTCTTTGAGTTGGCAGTTTTTGATGAAGCTTTTTGTTGAGGTTTATTAGGTGAAATTTCTTTGACAACTTTTTCTTCTGATATTGCGACAGGCTTTGGATTTTCTTTCTTGATTTCAACTTTGGTTGCTGGTTTAATTACATTGAAAGGAGTTTTGGCTTTTGGAGGCTCAGCCTTAGCGATTGGTTCTTGTTTAACCGTTGCTATTTTAGGAATATGAAGATCTCTATGATTACCAGCTTTCAACAGAATATTTTTCCTATTATTGAAGTTAAAATGATTAATTTTGTAAAACTTTATGAAAATCCTTCACTTACATTTTAATTGGCTCGTAATCTGGAAGATTTAACTTTCTGGAACTTGATTTTATCTCAACGCTGTAAATCCATGATCCAAAGTTTTTCCATTTCTTTTCTAGCAATGATTTCTTCTCTTTTGTAGCAATGCTAATAGAGAACGTTCCTTGAGGATTCAATCCCGTCACAAGATATTCAATTTCAATTTCAAGATCTTTTTTCTTGTTTTGATCTAACCATTTTGAAAGAACGTCTTTAGCAACATCAGTTTTTATCATCCAATTATTGGAAATTGTTTTCAACGTCACCTAAATGAAATCATTGTGAAATACTTTCATGATTTTGATGTAAATATTTTATTTTTTACCTTTTCACAAGAATCAAAGACAAGAGTTGAAATCTCTTCTAAACAGCTTTTCTCTGTAGTTGACTCCATTTTGCACTTGTAAAGAATAATTTCTGTACAATTTTCTACTGTTCTGAAGGCTGAAATTTGACAAATTTGATAAATTGTCTTCTTTTTCGATCTTTTGTTTACATGCGGAGAACTACTGCAAATGTTCCTGAAATTTGGCGCGAACTTAATTCACATGCGAATCACAATGCGAACAACATGCGAATTTGTTTTGAACCGTTTGAACCTTCTGATTGGAACTCTGGCAACTCAAATCAAAGAAAAATTCCTAATAAACGAATGAAAAAGAAATTCCTCAAAGCAAAAATAAAATTTTAAGAATTTTGGAAGTTATAAGCTTGTACAATAAACAAAAAATACTTTAAAACATAATTAAACTTATGGTGAATGTGTAAAGAGTGAAGTTTTCTTATAAAAAGTTGGCATAACCAAATGATTCGCACAAAAAGAAAATTGATGATTTGTCAGAATTAAAAATCATAAAATTTATTTTGTAAATCGTAGTTTAAGAGAAACAACAACAAAATAATTAAGATGTCATTTGTTGGAAGCAGCACAACTGGATCAGAACAAGCTCAAGCTTTTCTGTTATCCCTTCAAAATGATTTCCGCAATTTATCGGCCGAGACGAAGAAAAAAAATCCACAAATCAAAGAAGTAAGTAGAAATATGACAACCTTTATGGTTTTTGCTGTTTAATATTCAGCAAATGTCATGAAAGAAAAAAAAATCTTTCCTCATAATGATGACCTAACTGATTCTTCGTAAACATTCGTCTGCTAGATTCAAATTTCTTGTAAAGATTTTTGCGAGAATTTTACCACAATTTAGATCCAATTTGTGTTATGAATCAATTATTTATCTTTATGACAAATCCCAAGTGCCACATTATTCAACCTTTTTATCGTCTTTTGTTGTTCACACATTCCCGTTAGCAAGCAAAAAAAGAGAAAAATTGAAGTTTCCTGTTCTGATGTAGCCAAACAAAAACAATTTTCAAACGTCACGATTTCATCATTTTATCGCTGCTTTTTATTTATTATTGCATAATTCTTTTAAATTATCACAAGCACTTCAAAATCATAAATCAATAATCATTCATTTCTAATCTCCATCATTAGTTTTGTCACAGTCATCGATTTATGACAACCGAGAAAAATTAGAAGAGTTGTATGATGAATAAATAATCGGTCACTGTTGATTTAGGGGCTTGGCATTGTTTACATTTATGTTAAAGTAGAACTGTCGTAGATATCAAATGTCCAATAAACATTGTTGTTGTTCCCTTTTCAGTCATGTGAAGAAGCTATTCAGAAGCTCAAGTCAGCGGCTGCAAACCCACAAACACCTGTCTATTATGTTGTCAATCAAATATTATATCCACTCGTGCAAGGATGTGAATCAAAGGACTTGAAAATTATTAAATTTTGTCTGGGGATGATGCAACGATTAATAACACAACAAGTTGTTGATCAAAAAGGCGCTCGTTACATCACTGACACTCTTTGGATGTTGATGGAAAATGGAATTGAAGAAGTTAAAGTGTTGCAAAGTGTGACACTTCTTCTAACAACAAATTCTGTTGTTCATGGCGAGACATTGGCGAAGACACTCGTGTTATGTTTTCGACTTCATTTCACAAAAGATTCAACAACAATAAACACAGCTGGGGCGACTGTCAGACAACTCGTGTCGTTGGTATTTGAACGTGCAATGATGGAACAAGAAGAATTCAAAGATGAACCACCACGTGAAGTGAATCTTGAAGAGTTAAAAGCATCACATGGAATCGCTCCAAAAGGACTCAAACCATGTGCAGCTGACGCGTTTCTACTTTTCCAAGATCTCGTACAACTTGTCAATGCTGATCAACCTTTTTGGCTTCTCGGAATGACTGAAATGACAAGAACATTTGGCCTTGAACTTCTCGAATCAGTTCTTACCAGTTTTGTGACAGTTTTCTATGAAAATCCTGAATTTTCCTTCCTTCTTAAAGAGCGTGTTTGTGCTCTCGTAATTAAGCTTTTCTCACCAAACATCAAATATCGTACAGTTGTTGTACCAACAACACAACCACCAGCACCACATGACAAACCATATTTTCCTATCAGCATGCGATTGCTTCGCGTCGTTTCCATTTTGATTCAAAAATATCATCAACTACTCGTCACTGAATGTGAAATTTTCCTTTCATTGATTGTGAAATTTTTGGATCCTGATAAGCCGACATGGCAACGTTCATTGGCTTTGGAAGTTCTTCATAAAATGACAGTTCAACCAGAACTTCTCGTCTCATTTTGTCGATGTTACGATCTCAAAGATCATTCAACAAAAATCTTTCAAGACATCATAAATTCCCTCGGTGCTTACGTTCAAAGTCTCTTCGCATCATCACAAATGATTGGAGGTGGTGGAAATTTACAAACAACGCCACCAGCAATGATTGCAGGGCTTCCAGTCGGTCCAGGAATGTCACCGCAATCAGGATTCTTCTTTCGAGGTGTTTGGCTGCCACTTGTCATGACTTTTCCAACCGGACAATCAAAATCGATTTATCTTGAGATGCTTGACAAACTTGAACCACCAACAATTCCTGATGGTTATGGAATTTCCATTGCTTATGCATGCTTGCTTGATATTGTTCGTTCGATTTCATTAGCAATCAATGGACCGTCAATTCTTGGTGAAGAGAAGCCAATTCCATATAAGAATCGTGTGACAGAAGACGATAAAACACTTCATTGTCAACTTATCAATTCAAGTTGGTGTGGACTTCTTGCCGCTCTTACGCCACTCATTGACGCCAGTACTGATGAAGCAATGGCTGAATGTGTCTTAAAATCAATGCAAAATTACGGCGCACTTTGTGGAATGCTTGAATTAAGTACACCAAGAGACGCTTTCATTACATCAATTTGTAAAGCTTCATTGCCACCACATTATGCATTATCAGTGCTTAACATGGGCTACAGTAATATGAATATCAAAGGAAGTGCTGGTGGTGGACATATGAGAGCTGGCAGTCAAGACATGAGTAATCAATTCATGCATCAACAGCAACTTCATGATGATAATCAACAAAGATTTCCAATTGTTGCTGTTGGAACGCCATTGCCGACAAGTTCACTTCAAGTTGGTGCACATCAAGGTCCAGTGATGTTGACAGCGAAGAATCTTCAATGCATGCGAGCAATTCTTCATCTTGCTCATTGTCATGGTGGCATTTTAGGATCGTCTTGGCATCTTGTGCTTGCGACTTTGCAACATCTTGCATGGATTCTTGGACTTAAACCATCGACTGGTGGAAGTTTGCAAGCAACACAAAAGCCACCAACTGATGCTAATTCAATAACACAAGTTATGGCTGATCTTCCAGTTCTATCAACGATGTTAAGTCAACTTTTTGAGAGTAGTCAATATTTGGATGACGTCGCTTTGCATCATTTAATTGATGCACTATGCAAATTATCGCATGAAGCGATGGAACTCGCTTATAATAATCGTGAGCCTTCATTGTTTGCTGTTGCAAAGCTTCTTGAAACTGGCTTAGTAAACTTAAATCGAATAGAAGTTCTTTGGCGTCCATTAACGAATCATTTGTTGGAAATTTGTCAACATCCACACATAAGAATGAGAGAATGGGGAGTTGAAGCCATCACGTATTTGGTGAAATCTGCTTTACAATATAAATATGAAGTTCCATTGAAAGAGAATGCAAAACTTCAAACACTTTTACTTGGACCGTTAGCTGAATTGTCGAGTGTTCCACATGCTGATGTTCGACAAAGACAACTCGAATGTGTTCTTCAAGTGTTGAATGGAACTGGAGAAATATTGACACATGGATGGCCGTTGATTTTGGGAATTATTGGAACTTTTAACGATCATCATAGTGAAGCTTTAATAAGAATTGCTTTTCAATGTCTTCAACTTGTTGTCACTGATTTCCTTCCGGCAATGCCATGGCGATGTTTGCCACTTTGTGTCAACACAGCAGCAAAGTTTGGAAGTCAAATGCAAGAGTTAAACATCTCATTAACGGCAATTGGGTTGATGTGGAATATTTCAGATTATTTTAATCAAAATCAAGATCGATTAGGACAAAATGTTAATGATGAAGCATCAGTTTTGCCTGATTTTCCTCACACACTTAACATGCCAAATTTTGATAAACTTTGGATGTGTTTATATGCCAGACTTGGCGATCTTTGTGTAGATCCACGGCCAGCTGTAAGAAAATCAGCAGGTCAAACATTATTTTCAACAATAACTGCACATGGAAGTCTTTTGAATCCACCAACATGGCAAGCGGTGATGTGGCAAGTTCTCTTTCCGCTTTTAGATAAAGTTAGAACTGCATCGAATGCTGCAAGTAGTGAGAAAGTTGATACAAGTGGAAATATTTTAATTCATCATTCAAGAAATACCGCGCAGAAACAATGGGCAGAGACACAAGTGTTGACTTTATCTGGTGTTGCCAGAGTGAGTTTAATTAAATGCTTAAATAAATTAGTTTTTCATTCTCGTCATTTTTCAGGTTTTTATCACCAAATTTAAATTATTACAATCGATTGGTGATTTTCCACGAGCTTGTTCACTTTTATTAGAATTCATCGAATGTTCAGCACTCAGCAAGTCTAATGAAGTGTCATTGGCAGCTTTAAAATCATTCCAAGAAATTCTTTACAACAAACCAATTAATTCAATTAAAGGAAATGGTGAAGATGAAGAACTTTGGAATGTAAGTTTTCCCGTTTAAGTAACGTTTTAAAATTAAATAAAATAAATATTTACAATTTCAGGGAGCATGGCGTGTCTGGTTGAACATCGGCATGGAAAGCACAAAATTTTCATTCTCAGAATCCGACAAGTTATCTGACGATCTTTACATTCCAAGTCAAGCGTTTCTTACAGCACTCGTTCAAATTTTCCCCGCACTTTTTCAACACATTAATTCGCAATTTACGAATGACGATTTGCAGAAACTTTGCGATGTATTGATGAATGCTGTAATGGTTCCTGTTCATAGTGACTCAACACCTTATATCATGAGTACAATGTCGGACTCACTTCTTACACCACTTCATGATGGTGTATTGGATTGTATGGAATTGTTACAAAAAGAAGCAACAACTAACAATTCAACTCCATTGAAGACAATTGTCGTATCTGTGTTCAAACAACTTTTAAGCTTCAGCAAATTCGCTTGTTCACCGCCGTACTTTGAAAGTCGAAAGAGAAATGGACCAGCAAACTCTATTGAATGGGTCAGCATGAATTACATTCCATTTGGTGAGAAATCATTGAATGTTGCTGTCAAACTTTATCAACAAACAGCAAATGATGATCGAGTGATAGAAGGACAAATTCTTCATGAAATAGTTAAAGCTTTGTCACTTCCACTTGGATTAAAATATAAATGTATGTCGTCGAGTACATGGAAGTTGGCAGTTACAAGTTTAATGTCAGTTCTTCATTGGGGCCTTCCAGTTGCTAGAAAACATCCCAAAGAGTTTGCGAACATGTGGAATGATTTATCTGACACACTCGATAAATTTTTGTTTCCCAAAAGGTAAAATGACTTAGTTGTGAGCCCTGGCTCAAATCGTCATTATAAAAGTTTTTCATTATTTTATTTTAATTTATATTTAGTGTCTGTCAAGTAGAAGATCGTGGTCTCGATGAACTAGTTCTTGATGAAGCCATCGATTGTCAATTGATTGAGCAACTAAGAGATGAAGTTTTGCCTTATTCTGGTGAAATTCCTCATCAGTTTATATTGAAAGTTGTGGTTCTCTTGAATAAAGGTTCAATTCATTCAGCAACTGCTGCTGCGCCTGGTTGCGAAACTGAAATGAAACTTCGTGAGGAATTTGCGAAGACATGTTTCGAAACATTATTGCAATTTTCACTGCTTGATGATAGTGAAAATAGAGGTGATAACACAAGTATTCAGCTAACGAACAATGAAGGTGGAGTAGCTGGTCAGTTGGCAATCACTGCACTCTTACATCGATTTGAAGAAGTTCTTAAAAAGTTCAATGATGATGAGCGTCAAAGCGGTAAATGTCCTCTGCCTCGATATCGTTTGAGTGAGATTTCTTTTGTGTTGAAAGCAGTGGCAACTCTTGTAATTTCCATGAAGAAAGCACCACCAGAAAAAGGTAAAATTATGAAAAATTAAATAGAATTGTTAGAAGTTTAACACTTTTTTATGCATAGTTGGAAAAGTTGCATGGGAACAACTCATCAATTTGTATCCTTATCTCGTCGATTGTACTACAACCTCATCAGCAGAAGTTTCACGTTCACTTCGTGAAGCTCTTCTGCAATTCTGTGATCTTCTTCAGCCGCCAGCAAATTCAATCGTTCTCAATGGTAGCAACGTAACTTTCAATGGTTTATCATCAAGTCACTGCTAACAGAATCGATTTCAATTTACGCAAGGTTTTAAATTTTTTTGAGCATCTATAGAGTAGAAAAAACGAATCGAAAATTCAATTAAATTCCAATTCTGATTCCGAACGATAATGTGAAATATATTAAGAAATATCTTGAAAAGAAGCAATTAAAATTATTTCAGGAATGAAGATTTAGATTTAAAAGAAGTCTGAAAAATCTTCTTAATAACAAACGAAAATTATTTAAGCAACAGACGACTAAAGAAACTTATCCTTCCTTTCTTTCATCAAATCGGAATTCTAACCAATAGAATTATTAGATGTAGGCTTTGACCATCTCCTTTGACCGAAAGTGTCAAGTAGTTAGAACTGATTCGATGCCAATAATTTCATCTAATGAAGAATTTAGTAATTTTTGATTTAAATAATTTTTTGTTTAGCTTAACGAAAGTTTTCGTGCAATCGGATTTAAAGATCATCATCAGCCTTAAAACGTCACTCTTCAGACAATATGTAAGCACCCCAGACGATGGGAATGATTCAAAGTTCATCGGATGAAAAGTTTTCTTTTATAAAATGGAATAAAATTAAGCCAAAAATATTATTATAAAATTAATTATTATTGTTCAAAAGAAAATCTAAATATTTGATAGGAAAATAATATTTTCTTTCTAAAGTAAAGAAATTTTTTGTAGAAATGATGAAAGTTTTATTCGTTCTCATTTGTAGATGTGATTTATGATAATTAAAATGTTTATAAATATCTTTAACCATCTAAAAGTTTTTCTTTGTTTAATTCTTACTCAACATGTTTTGAACTTGAAATAAAATAAAATATTAGAAAACATAATGAAATTTTATTAATTTCTTAACTTTTCATAGGTTTAACGGTCAGAAGTGAATTCACTTTTGGACACTGCTTAAGTTAAGTTATCTGCATACTTGTCATAATCATTCCAATAAGATTCAACTGAAGCCTTCATTTTTGTGAGTTAAGTCAAAGAGAAAAATTTACATAAAAATTTTGTAGGTTGAAGCGTCAAGTCGTGAAAATTTTTAAGAAATTTCTAAATTAATTTTAAATTAAAATGAGAAAAAAGAAAGGAAAAAAGGAAATCAGTGTAGTTTCTTATCATCCACTTTATTATTGGGATTCAGACATCATGGAATTAATTCTACAACATTTAACACCGGCGGAATTGCTGACATTGTCGGAAGCGTCACCAGATTTTTTCAATTACCTTTTGGACTGCAAGCAGTTTCGCAATTGTGTGAAGTTTGGAATCAACACGAATGCAAATTGTTTCGTCAGTGAAAGAGCGTTTGGAAAATTTTTGGCTAAGCTAAGGCGAAATTACGATGCTTTACATTTAAAGAAAACTGATTTGGTGCCGAAACTACCTGCGATTGTTAGGAATATGAAAATGTCGGTTAAAGAATTGATCGTTGAAGATATGACTTTTAATCGACCGATATTAATGCAGAAAGTTATAAATTCTGTAAAGGATACAGTTGAAAAGCTGGTGCTTAAAAATATTCTGATTTTTAATTGCGACAATGTTGTAATAATGAACTTGAAGCACTTGAAACACCTCGAAATGATAGATTGCAATGACAATGAAAATGCTTTCGTTAAACGAGTTTCTTTCCAAATAAATTTCTGCAAGTTTCTTGAATATTTGAAGTTGCATTTTGCTGGCGTCAGTGCAGAAAACACAGGAACTCTTCTTCATGAAAATCCTAACATCAAAAATCTCACACTCGCTGATATTCGTGAGCCATTCTTTGATGATTTCAAGAATATAAAAAATCTTAAAATCGAAGACTTTACAATAACTTTCTCATCATCAAATCGTCTTCGACCAAAGCCATATCTGGTTGAGTTTCTGGAAGTTCATTCATCGACATTAAAGCATTTCAACACAAATTGTTACGTCAATTGTGACCTCTTGAATTTCTTATTCAGATTACCAAACCTTGAGACTCTCCGCATTTGTCGTTCGCTGAAATTCTTCATCTGGATGGATTCTATTGAAATGAAGTACCGATTGAAGGCCAGTAAATCTTTAAGGGAATTGATACTGACTGATGATCTCACACGACATGAACTCATATGGACAACTCTGATCGAAAATGCACCAAATCTCAACCACTTCCAAATGTACAACTCAAGGTATTGTTCAGTAGAACGCTTTTGTCAATAAAATTTCCATTTAAATGAATTTATTCTTAGATTGAATAAACTTCCTAGGCAGACATTTTTTATTTCTGTGTTTTGTGCATCATAAATATTTTTTGCCTTGATAATGAGATGTGCAAATTGACATTCAACTCAAATCACGAATGCGAAAATATTTCGATTGTGAAATGTAAATTTTTGTTTTGTGTTTTGAATAAAATAAATTTTTATGGGCCAAAACATTCTTAGCTAAGTTTTTTTTTTGCGAAGTTTCACGTGATTGTCAAATCAAAACGACCGTTGCAATTGTTCAGATCGTTGCAATGTTCTGTTAAGGTTGAAATTTCTTCTGGCACATTAGGTATAGGTCGACAATTTACGAGACAACAGGTAACAATCGACTTCAGGTAGAAAATAATAAAAGTAATAAACACCCACGCATACAAATTTTTAACTAAACATTTCTTTCATTTATTTCTTGAGAAAATCTTATAAGAAATATTTTCAAGACATCGATTACAAATCTTTGAACTAAAAACTTATTTCTATTTACTATCAAAAAGAAAGCAAAAACAAAATCTTTAATTTGTAAAAATGTTTCAATCATTAAATGAATTTTTTTTGTTTTGTTTTTTGGATCGAAGAAAAGCCTTAAAATCTATGTACAATAATTAAACTTGGTCTCACATAATTATGAATAAAATTAAAACAGAATAGAAATGAAAAAGATTTCAATCAAAAGTGTTATAAAATGTTTGCTATCAAATTTATCACCATCGTCATCAAAAAAGAAAATTGTCGTTTCGGTTTACGATTTATCATGACTTACATTGAAGATCTTGCGAAAATTAATGTAAGAAGTTTTATGGCCACTTTTTATTTACACTTTAAATGAGATTATTGAATTAATTACGAAAATAGATTAAGAGAATTAAGAAAGCTTAATTAACCAACGACAAATTGTGTAAGATCAGGGAATTTGAAACCTTGGAAAGAAGCTGATGGTCTCGAGCGAGCTACTCGTGGTGGCGGTCGTAAACCAACAGTATCTCTTGATGACTGTCTTTGAAGCACTAAACCACATTGCGTTGCACAAACATCGTCTCTTAAAATGACCTCACGTGGCCATTCACGAGCAAGTTGAGCACAGTCAGTGATTCTTAGAGAAGCACATTGTGGCTGAAAAAAACATCATCAGAAATGAAATAAAATTAAAACTTCTTTTACTCACTCCATCGTTTGTACAAATGCAACTTGTGCATGGACTTGGAAAAGCTGATTCACCGACGCTGACATGTTTTCCTCCAATTGTGCATCCTTGGACAACATTTTCACGCCATGCACTTAAATCAATGTGTGGCATTGAATGACATGGAACTCGTGGATTTCTAATCGGGAAATTTAATTATTAGGTAATCAACTTATGATAATTAATTAAAAATTATCTTACAAGAAATTGCTTGGCAAATCAAAAGCAGCTCTTTGCATGTCTCCAGGAACATCCAAATTATCGCAAACAATTTTCGCAAGTGTCGTCTTTCTAATTTCTGTTAATTGTGCTTCAGTAAATCGAACTGTTGGATTTTCATTTTCATACCTGACAATAAACATTAATTTAATTAAAATGATTAATAAAATTTACGTTTTATTTGATTCTCACCAGAAACGATCACATTTTCTCAACTGTCTGAATTGGATAGCAATGATGCATGCAAATGTTGGGCCAACTAATCCACCTTGTAATGGACGTTCAGACATTCCACCTGCAAATCATTTAGAAATGTTTAAAATTTCTTTCACAGCTAATTGAGAAATTTCCTTACCTGGGAACAAATCAATGTCATCAACAGTTGGATAAATTCTCTTAAAGCGATTAATAACTTCAGGTGGAATTTCACGTGATAAATCATCCCAAGTTGTAGCTCGCTTCAAGTTACATAAACTACGATAATTATTATAAGATGGAATTCCATGATCACGTGCTCTTTGAATATTTAAAGCAATTAAATCAACACCGGAAAATGGAATTTTTCTGTCTTCAAACAAATGATTTGTAACTTCACCGGTGATAAATTGGTCGAGTGTTTCCATTGGTGTTGCAACTAAACCACGTGAAACTTCATCGATCATTCCAGCTTGAAGGAACATGTCGGGCTTGAAAAATCCATCACGAAGAAGAATTGGTGGATCAATTGGTTGGTGGTTTGTTCCCAATCGTGGAATGTGTGGTCGTAGAAGTGAATGACCAATACGGAAAGCAGCTGAAGCAAATTCAGTGACAATTGCTGGATTACATCCGGGATTATAATCTTTATAATAACCTTGTGGCAATAACTTCAATCCATATAAATTCACAGCATTCCAACTTAAAATTCTGGGCAAGAATTCGTTATAAGTGATGTGTTGATTTTGTGCTGAAATAATGCGACGTGCATGATGGAACAATTGTTCACCAGTCCAATGTGGATTAACACCACGAAGTCCCTCAACAAGTCGATTATGCTCACGTAGGAATGTCGTATGAATTGCAGTCAAACCTGGTTGTTCAGATGCTCGACCATCTCCAGCAATGAAACATTGACCAGATGGTGCTTTACATTCGGGATGTGTCGGTGATTGTGGCAAAAGTTCTTTGCCTTTAACTGGATGAATTGTTGAATTCATTCGACCAGAAAATCCACGCAACTTCTGACATATACAATTGTTTTCACCATAAACTTGTGAAGCATCTAAGAACGCGGTATTTTGATTGATTTGTTCTCGTGGTCCAATTGTTTGTTGTCCTGGAAGCGATCTCATGAATGGGAAACATAAACGTTCGCCACTTGTCACATTAACTTCGGGATAGAAATGATCGCGTGGTGGAATTGGGAATGGAAGACATTCTTGATGAACTGTTCTTGGTGAGTCACATGAACGACAACTGGGAATTGATTCATGGAAACCTTTGTGAATCGGTGTCATTGTTAAATCGTGATCAAGAAATTGTGCGAATTGCATTGTCATGAGTGAATAACGCGTATGAAGATTGGAAATGTCTGGATGGATGAGAGTTGACACAACTCTAGGATTGGGTAAAGGTGAACCATTCGAAGCAGTTGCACGTGGTCTCTTCACACCATCTTCATAAACTGATGGAAGAAGTCGAGCAAAAACTGTGAGTGACTGACCGAGTGATGGATTCTTTAAGTTGTTACAATAACCAGTGAACGTTCTGAAAGGTGTCGTTGTATCGCAAGCTGCTGTCAAGTCTTCACATTGCGGCTCTAAAGTGATTGACGAGATTGTTCCACTCATAAATGAATTGATGTCAATATTTTGAAGACTATTCACGAAATCATCAGCATTGTTGAATTGATTGTTCAGATTATTGTCGAAAACTTGACGCTTTCTTCGTCGAATGCTGTGAAGTGTCATCAGCAATTCATTTGTTGCAAGTTCGTAAAAATGTGAAGAATTTGCAATGATCAAAGCATTTCTGTTTGCTTTGCTGAATGATGCAGCAGTTCCGTCTGGTGATCGTGCATCAATTCCACCTGATGTCATCCACGATTCATATTCCATCTTCTTTCTTGCAATCAATTCATCTTTGGCTCGTTTCAACGCTTCTTGAACTGTCTCTGAACTTAATTCTTCTAATTCTGGGACTTGTGTTTCTGATGTTACAGAATCTTCTAAACTGTCTTCAACAACTTCAATCTCTACAGACTTCCATGGATTCAAATCTAGTCCCGATAAGTGATCACATGTAAGGCGTGCATTTAAATAAGGATCTTCACGAATGAAAGCTTTTGGCTGTGACTTTGTAACTCCATTTGCAGCACATAAAAGACCCGCTAATGACACACGTCTGACAGCTTGTAATTGATCGAGATTTAATGATGATGGCGGTAAATCATTTTCATACCAGAAGCGATCACTTTTTCTTAAGTTTGAAAATTGAATTGCAAGCAAGCATGTCAGTGTTGGTCCAAAAACTGTTCCCAATGATGGCTTCTCAGAAAGTCCGCCAATAATCAAATCAATGTCAGCGGGATTTCTGTAAATATTTTCTTCATAAACAATCATTCAAACATTTAAAACAACTTTAAACTTACTTGTAAATATTTTCAAGAACTTTCCGACGATCTGAAGCAACACCAATCGACTCAACATCTTCATAGGTCAAATTGGAATCTTTTGACAATCCAAATCGTGCTTCACACAAGTTTAATGCTTTGTGATATGCTGGAATTCCATGATCACGACCTCTTTGAATTGCTAATGCCAAAGGCGTCCACTCATCATCGAAAGTTTGATGGAATGGAATGAAATTTTGTTGCAAAGCTGGTGTGCTGATTAATATTTCAGCAGATGCTGTATCGCTCATCATGTCAGCTGGTAACATGCTGTAGAAAGCTGGAAAAGCACTCACAGCAGCTTCATTAAACACACCAGCACGGTTAACACTCGAATAACCAGAATAATGACGTCCCGAAAGAAGTCTAATTAAAAATAAAAGAAAAACTTCAATTCATGACAACTTTTAATCATTAAAATTCTCACCTCAATTCTTCTTTTGTTATAACTTGTTGTCCAAGAACAATCGGTAAGAATTCATTGAAAGTAATGTGTTGAATTTGAGCGATAACTGCACGACGTGCTTCTAAGAAAATGACCGTGTCACTCCAACCTTTGTTGAGCTTTGAAAGTTTCTCAGCAATTCTATTATGTTCTTTAAGGAGAATGACATGAAGTGCGCCAATCGCACCAGCTTCATTACATCGAGCACATGCTTTGATGTCAACTTTTCCATTTGAAAATGTTCTTAGTGCAAGAAATTCTTTCTCCGTTGCACCATAAAGACCGGAACCGTCAATGAATCCAGAAGCAGCGTTCATCTGTTCACGATATTTAAAAAGACAGTCTCGGAACTCTCGTGACGGTACTGATCTCATGTACTCTTTACATTCTTTGCCTGATTGCACAAAACATTGTACTAAATCTTCAGATATTCTTGAGTTATTATCGCAACATTTGTATTGCGATCGTGGCGAAATAACTTGGAAGAGATCATAGGCCAACAGTTTACCCCATGCTGGGAGCATAGATGTGATGTGAGGATGTTGTGCGTCTTTGTTGATTGATTTTTGCAGATGTTCAATGATGTAATCGGGTGATGGAAGTGCATGATTGTCAATTGACGTTCTTGGAGCGCTTCTTTTATCAGCGTAATCAGGTGACAACATTCGCACGAAAATATCACCGCGTGCACCATAATCACGATAATTCACATTGTTACATTCACCTGTCGGTGAACGGAACTTACTTGGGGGGCATGGAGTTGTGTCAGTCTCAACTTGACACTCTTGATTAACAATTGACTCTGAGCGCTCTAACAACAAAGCTGATCTCGCTCTTCCACGTAAATCTGATGAAATTGTGTCTTGTAATGCTAAGATGATGACTAGTTGAACACTGAAATAAGATAATTTATTGTTTTATTGCAATGAATAAGCAAAACAAAAGTTAATTGTCATTTAAAGTTCAAATTCTTTCTCAGTTCACGAAGCAAACAGGTTTCCTGGTTGTCCATGTGTTGAAATCTTTCGTTTTGTTTCTTTCAAATTTGATTTGCAATGCAAAAGTTATGTTAATTCACCATCTGATCATTTTGATCGTGTGATGGCATCATAAGATTTATTAAAAATAGTTGTGTGGCGCCAGCGAATGTTGACGGAAAAATTTATATCTCTCTAGTGTCAAAAGTTTTAAGACGATGTCAAGGGAAATGAAGGGGAATTATTCATAAGATGCGTCAATTATATAATGTCGAATATCTTTCTACGATTTTTCTGAATGAATGTTCAGTTATGAAATCAAGGTTATCGTGAACTTCAAATATGATTAATTATTAAGAGCTGTTGATGATTATGACGATCATAATGTGTAAGCGAATTTTCTTCTACGTTTTCAATCAATACAACTTCAATGCGATATCTTTGTAGAGCGATTTCCATTTTTTTTAACTTTGAATTAACGACAAGTAAGTTTATTTTCTTGAATGTCAATTGCATACTTTTAAACAGCAGTTGAATCTTCATCAATTTACATTCCGGATCTAAATCAAGTGTTTACGTGAGTATGATTAATTTTTATGTCAGTTGATTTTTCTACTCGTTTCAACTCTTTGTACTTAAAACTCCAAAAACAAAAATTTAGTGTAAAGTTTATTTTATTTTACGAGTATCTGTTGGCAACGAAAACAGCTCGATTCCAGTTTTCCTTTTACTTTTTACACTTTTGTCGTTCGGTTATAAAGTCGATTGTCTGGTAAATGCAAATGCTTAAATATGCATTTCGTGGGCTTAAAATGGGCGTTGAATGCGATGTTGCCAAACTTCATCCTAATGAATATGTGAAACTGAAAGTGGTTTTCTCGACGACAAGATCAATGACGTCATTAAATCACGATTTGCACAGCTTAGACGTTAATTGAAGAATAAATCATCTGAAATGTACAATTGTCTTCATATTAATGTGAAGATGACTTTTTCTTCTGTTTTTGTGTGCCTTCATCACTCGTTTATTTTTAAAGGCATTTCATTTTCTTCTTTTCTTTTCTTTTCTTTACCGATAGTGAAAGTGCAATATCGAACTTTGGTCTGTGAGCCCACAATAAGGGAAAAGCAGCATGCGAGATTGAGCTGATTAAAATTCATTTTATGTGGTTTTAAAATGTTACTTTTTAAACTAGATTGAACTAGCTTGATAGCTATCGCAGATTTTCCGCAATCTTGAGTTTTTAAGACCGGAGGAAATTATGTGTGGCTACTTATCTTAATTATGTTAAAATGTGTAATAAATTTAAATAAATTACTGTAAGAATATTCGTGAGCAATCATTTTCTACTACTTTCATTTTCTGGTATGTTGTCTTTGTTCACTAAAACGATGAGTTGACCAAGACATAGTTAGCTAATTTTTATTTAAAACTTTTGGCATATTTATTTTCGTCATTCATATCAAAGATTTCCAATAAGCCTACGACAACATCGTGACAGATTATTCAAATTATTCAACAAAAAAAAAAGGAGAGATGGAGGAAGACTAAATTTAATTTTTCTTATCAATCATTGTTCAAAACGAAAAGAAATAAAATTTTCTCTTCAATTAGTGACAGTCAATAAAGTTTTTAACAAATTGTCATTTGCGGTCAAGTCGATTCAACCTTTTTTCATTTCTAATTGTCATTTCTCCTGTTACTTTTCTTATTTCTCTTTTCATCGGGTTTTTGTGTCACTGGAGATCAAATCGCAAACATTGCGCAACATTCGTCAGCGTGACGGTTGTTTGTGTGCATTCAAGCATCAGATTTTTAATCTCTTTCTCTTCTTCGTACTTTCGTTGAGTTTGTTTTGTCTGGGTGATTACATTATGTTCAAATAATGTGGACCATAGAAGATAAATAACAAAAAAATTCGTGTAAAGTGTTACGCAATCGAGAGAAGGTAAACATAGATTATGAAAGTTACTTTGCTGTCGTTAAAGTTTAAACTTCACGTCACACTTTTCACCTGACTTCACTGTTGGAACTCCCAAAGCTGCATCATCATTGGCTGATGATGTCGTGAGAAAAGTGCAGTTCCGAAACGTCGGCAAAAAATGGAAAGTTTTGAACAACTCCACGATAAATCTTCTTTAAGGAAATTCAAAAGTCTATTCATCCGAGAGTCGAGTAAATAAATCATCACGTTGAGTAGTATGAAGTGAGGCACACAAAAAAAAAAGACTCGTGAGTTTAACACGAAAAATGTATAAAACACTGACCTTCATTCACCTTAACATTGTCTCGTGAAGAGTTTTGAAGTAATTTCTAAAGAATTGAAGTATTCAAGAAGAAAAGAATTTCAACGCTTTTGTTTTTAGAGAAGGTGAAAATGCATCAAATCAGGCGTAGTTGGAACGATTTTTTGCACAGTTACGGTGAGATCGAACGCAATTTTATCGTCAATGAGCACGACGAGAGAAACTATTGGAGGGTTGAACATTCATCATTGGCAAATGTCAAGGTAAAAGCAGATTGAATCGGAAATTCTTTTGACAGCTCAAACTTCAGGAAGAAATCTTCAATTTTGTTTTGTTATTTATAAATCTAGACTTGCACTTTTTCTCTTTGCATAATTAATTCGGTCAAGCTTTTTGCTATCACCGAAAAAAAAACTCCATTAACAGGTTTTTGGCGTTGGAAATTGTATGTCTACGGAATGAATCAAAAAAAGTCCCACTTAAGGAAATTTCACTTTCAATTCATGCCATTGAGTATAATGAAACGAAAGACTTCATCTCGATGATGTTAATTGATGCGGTAAACATCAGATTGCGGAATCATTTTTTTTCGACTAACAAAACTAATGAAAACATTTTTTCTAACAAACAATGATGATGATCACGTGGATCACGATTTTCTTACATTTTAAGTTTTCTTCTTGTTTATACGATTTGTTAATTGACAGACGATGTCATCTTGTCGTAATTCTTCAGGATATTATGTACAATGCTTATTTGTAATCAGTTTCACATGACCAATTGTTACGCAAATTTCACAACAGATGAAACGTTTCGATTCGATTGAAACAATTAACGATGCCATTGGCAGTGATTTTTAAAAAGTTCGATTAGTAGTCAAACTACAGCTACAGACAAACATCTTTTCATCCGATCTCAATCTCAGTGAGAGTTCACAGACGGGGAAGATTTAAATTATGCAAATCTTATGGATTGAAAACTCGTACATTTCAACCATAAACATTTTTCAATATTCACGGAAAAAAATTAGGCATCACTTAATGTTTCTTCATTTATATTTTCAGCTGAACTTTCACTCGTTATTGTTGTTGGCCGCGCTTGTTCGCGCACTTCATATCATTAAAAATAATTTAAACCTTGACTTTTTGGTGAGAAGAAAATTGCGGATATGTTCGGAGATGTTTAACTTCCACATTAAGGTGTTGTCTTAAATGTTGTCAATAAAAATGATACAAGAAAAAGTTTCTTTATTTTTATTTTCTGACTTTTTAATCTCAAGTCAACGATAAGTGCGTTGTTAATTGAACATCAACATTTAACCTGACATCATTTCTGAAATATTCTTCAAAGTTAAAGCTCATAACGTAAATGTTTCTATTGAAGAAACAACGATCAAGTGAATTATTTAACACAAAGCATGAACTCGAATAATTTTTATTCACGAAATTTCTTCGAGTTGTGCAATTTTGACTGAGGAAAAATGCTTGGAAGATTTTAAAATAAGATTCTTAGTTGATCAAGCAAGTTTTTCTAAATATTTCAAGAATTTTGAAGGACTAAAAATTATCGATGATGAAATATGACAATCAAATATGAAATTCGGCCTTACAATATTTTAAGGTCGTTTAAAAATATTTTTTATGAAGTCACAATGATGAAATTTTATTAGAAATTATAAAATCATTAAAAGTGATTTAACATTATGGATAATCGAACCATGTCCTTGTTATGAATTTAATTATTAATCTTTAAGATGAAAATGTCAAACAACATTAAATTTCTATTCTTATCAAAAAGAAATTTTTCACTTCATAAAACTGGAACATAAATTAATTATGTTAACACTAAACCATAAATAATCGATAACAACAAAACATAATCATTACATCTAGTAAATTACTATTTCTTGCTACCATTTAATTTTAAACGCGATCGAAATAAACATTCAACAATCGATCGATTTATGTTATCTTGCATGACACGCAGAAGCGTTAAATGTTGTGTTGGAATGTTGTTGTTAATTGAATTAACACTCTTTATTAAATGAAAAAGTAGATGGATATGTACAAAAATAAGAAAAGTGGGCCAAATTAATCCATTGCATAGAAAGCGAATGTAATTCCAAACGACATAAGCGATGACAACCGTTACTTAATTTACTTTCTGTCGCATTTCATACTGAATTGTTTTAAAGGCGATAATGGGAGGTTGCGCTGATTCCACGCTCGGGTGATGCTTTATATTTTACTCTTAATTTCATTTGAAAGGCATTGGGTAACCGTGATTGTGTTTTATATTTTATTTCTCTTCAAACTGGAATTTGTAATGAAGTCAGTAGTCACAGTAAAATGATTTAATGTGAACATAAACAAAAGCATTGACGTGCATAAATTTCTTTCTTCAAAAAATGTTTAATTCAACTTATGAATAGAGAAAGAAAAGTTTAAAAACGTAAAATTTTCTATCTGAATTTAATCCAGCAGATTCAAGGTTTTGGATTAAGGTAAAACGTTTCATCTTTATGACTTTATTCAATATTCGAATTAAGACTTGATAGCTGTTAAGGATGAAGTTGCCCTTCGGGGACATCAAAGATGCTTCTTGAGAACAGAATTAAGTGATCGTGGAAACGAATGTTGCTTCTCATGAGAATTACCTACAAAAGCGAGAAAATTCAGTCGGATTTTTGGTGTCATGGCAAATATTCATTCGAGCTTTCAATTTTCGTACTAAGTTACTCTGCATAGTAAGCGATCAGAAGTTACTTTACTTATGGAATTAATTACACCTTAAAAATGGAGTTGTTTCCATGCCTTTCGTAACACTCCACAATAACTTCTTCTATCGTGACTTCCAAACATTACGTTGTTAAATCAATAAATGTAAAGAAACAGTAATTTGTTAGCAAACATGATTCTGGAAGTCAAATATCTTCTCAGCTACAGAGTAAACTTTGAATCTACTTGATGAATTAATCTTTTGATGGTCAAATCAACAATGTTGATTACAAAAAATTTTGAATATTTAAGCGCCTTGCTTATGGAAGTTTCTGATGATATAACAAAACTATTTGTAAAGCTTTTGTCATGAGCTGAAGTTAAACTGCTTCTTAAGATGGAGCTTCTTAAACTAAATACCAATCTAAGTAATTTTCCATACTTCAGTTCATCATCATTTCTTAATCTCCTTCGTACTTCAAGAATAACTTTTTTCCGGATTCTTTTGTTGTCGTCTTAAACTATTTTAATGACTTTTAAAATGTCTTGCATAACAATGCCTTTTCTTGATCTTTAATGAAATAAATATGAAATATACAAATATCTGAATAAATGTTTACTTTCCATCGTAAATTGATGTTTATATATTTCACGAGAACTTAACGGCATTTAAACGTTTAATGGTGGATTTTCCTAGCTGTTGAATCCCATTTTATCCGCATAACTTACAGATTATGATATTAATATTTTAATTTTATCGCTAATTTATTACATTAACTGCTTAATTAAACCGATCTGTCGAATTAAGTTGGTTATATCAACTTTCGATTTTACATTCAAACAAACCATCATGTAAAGACAATTTATAGATCATTGTTCATCATTGGGAATCTCTTTTTGTTTCTTCTTCTATTCACACGACAACTTTATTTGTCATCTTCATCTCAAACATTTTACTGATTGTTTAAGATTCCATGAATGTTACGAAGCATCATCGTAAAAAGTCCCAAACTTAAAATTTTCACACATTTTTTTGTTACTTCACAATAACTTCTTAAACTTGCCAAAATGATTATAATCAAAATATTTTCTTAGAACGAAACGTTACGATTGAAGTTTATTCGCAAATCATTAAAATCCATTCAAGTCAAGTTCATTCACATTGTGAATGAGCTTTTCATTTTTATTATTATGCTACTTCGTTTCTTCTCAATCTTTCGAAACAATTTTTGGCTTTTTTTTTGGCTGTAACTATGACTCAGCCATTCACTGACCGTTGAAGAGTCTTTTGAAACTTCTTGTCGTCATGACGGAAAAAGAGTTTGTCAACAATGGCGATCTCAAAGTCTTAATTTGATAAGTGTTTCATGGGGAGGGAAACCGAAAACGTTTGAAAAAAGGTTTTATTGACCTTAACCCAATACGCGACCAATACGTGACGAAATAAATGAAACTAAAGTTGAATTAAGTTGTAATTTGTTTAAGGTGCTTCTTAAACGACGACATGAATTCAAAATCTTTTTTTATTATTCAATGATTTCCTTGAAAGTGAAAATTTGATTTCGTTTCGATTTCTTTGTTTATTTTGCCTTTGCCGCAGAAACATTGGACTTGTTAGTTACATATCTTCAATTAACCCTGAACTACTTTTAAATTGCATTTCATTTCATAATATGATGCATAAAAGATCAAAAATTAATTGAACTGTACGTAATCACCAAAGAAGAATAATTTAAATGAGCTTTTATTTAAATGTGCTTCACATTCCTGTCAAGATGCCATCAAATATTCCATGGCAGAAATAAAAATTTAGCTTGGTACGATGATGAACTAAGAAATGATTGTAATGAGATTGCTTTTATGGAAGTCACGATTCTTAAACCTCGCCCTTAGATTAATAACAAAAAATGTGTTTCTCTGAAGTTAGAAATCGAATTGAAATTGCAAATGAAGAATTTCATTGCATGGCTTTTCTAATATTTCCACATATTTGTGCAATTCAACGATTAATGATGGGTAAACTATCTAATAAAGTCATAAAGTAAATTTATTCAATGTTACGTTTGTTTTTAAATTTATTTACGTAAAAACTTTTATTGGATAATGGCAAATGCATCATTTGCTTCCCACACGAAAAACTTCCCCAATGTTGTTATTGTTGAAGGTGTTGAAATAATAATGCACAAATAACAAGAAAATAATCATGGAAATATAAAAATAATTCGACAAGTTAGATATTTAATTTATTTTATATTTTCCAATGACATTGAAAGTACATTTCGTGTTTATTTGTTTTGTGGAGGATGAAGAAACAATGACAAGCTCAGATGCTCCAGACGACAATTTTTAATAAGCAAATTATTTTGGAATCTTCTTGAATAATTTTCTTTAAACACTTTTAAATCAAGTTTGGTCAAGCTTCACTGATATCACTAAAATTATTGATTATGTCATCACTAGTCACTTTATTTACAGTTTAAGCTCTTTTCAATTTTCTTCGAAACTGAAACTCAACGCTTAAGGAATCTTTTTGTAAATAATTTTAAAGAAACCAAAACTACCGGCTTTTTTCTTCAAGGTGATTCCGTCACTTTATATTCCAAAACTACTTTTTGAAGAATCTTGTTTTGGTTTAAAATTATCCGGAAAAACGACTGGAAAAATTTGTCATCGAATTTCGTTGCGACGATGTCTGACTAAGAAATAACTTAAGAAGCCTTGACGATCTTTTGACACGACGCGAAATGAATCTTTAAAAAAAAGAAGAGAATAAAGAAGTAAACAAGTTTCATATCTCTGATGAAATCGAAGAAGAAAACGAAGATTTTATCGTTATCAGATGCGTACTAATAAAAGAAGGAGGATTAGATTTTGCAACTTAGAAGCATGACATTTGAAATAGCTGGTCGACTATTGAATGTTTTTAACAATATAAGATGAGAGACTTTTCAATAAATTTGCTTACGTTATATTTGAAAAGAGTTAAGCAACGTGTTTGTGACTAAAACAAAAGCTTTTGCAATTCTGATCTAAAAATATCAAAACAAAAGCGTGAAATGTATTTAGATAATTAAGATCAACCCATAAATGGAACAACTAGGATGTTTAAAATGTCAGAGTTTTACGGTATTCGACAAGAATAGTAGATTAAGAAACCCGTTCCATCATAATACGAATATCAGATTATAAAATCATGCAAAGACTTAAATAGATGAGTTTGTACAAAATAAAGTTATAAAAAGGTTTTCATACCGTTGACCATAAGTCAGTCGTCAGAGAGTTGAGTTTCATGAACTCTCGACACTTGTTATTCTCACTAAATATTGGTGTGGGCCTCGCCGGAATTATTAAAAAAAGAAGAAGGTTAAGAAGAAACAAATCACGAAACCAGAATGTAAATTTGCTTGTTGTTTTTCGAGAATAAATTTAGCAGAATAAAAAGTCATTGAAAATCTTTAGGTTTGAAGAATCTTCGAAGGAATCTTCTTTATGGGTCTGTGGTAAGATAAGTTTCAGTTGAGATAACATACGACGAGGGAATGGGAATGCCAAACAAACAATGACACCGAAGAAGATAGTAACGAGAAGAAGTCTCTTCTTCATCGTCTGCCTCTTGAAGCTTTACGGGGAGAAAAAAAATTCCATGAATCTCGCACCACGCGCATTGTTGAAAATTTGTTAAGACGAATCGTGAGAGTATGAGATCCGGGTGGTATTTGGTGTTTTGATCTCGCTTTTTTCTTCTTTATTTTGGCACTTTCTTGAAGTCTCGAGAGGAATGTTTACGCTTCATACTGAGCGAGTTTTCATCGACTAATCATCAAGCTACTTAAATTCGTGATTAACATTGAAATTGAAAATTTTGCTATTTTTTTCCTTCGTTTTTGTTTCAACAGTTGCACAAGAATTTCATTTCCTCATCGATTGCAGAAATTAAAAGAAAAACTTAAAGAAGAGAAAAAAAAACTTTCATTCGGCTTCGGATGTCTTCGAAAAAAATATTTTTTCGTGTTTCGTGCTTTGATCAAAGGAGAGAAACGTGTTTTCTTTTTATGAACGGGCAGCAGACTTTAAATGCTTAAACGTCGCACATAAATTCATATACTCGAAGTTATTTTTGGTGAATAAAACGAAACCGAAACTTTTTCTTTAAGCTGATGAGCTGAGAGATAAAAATGAAGCGTTGCGAAGTAAGTAAACTGCCGATTAAATTAATTTAAGTAAGATTGAAAGTACAAGCAATCAACAAAAACTAAAATTGCGTTTTGTTTTCCCCGGAAAGACGCCGTTGTTAGATAAACGACGAAACAATGTTTAATGCACTTTTTTATTTGCATTTCACATAAAAAATAATATCAAAAATCATCAGAATTGCTTGTAAAGCTTACTCAAAGTACTTGCGTAACACGACAAGTGATCAAACTCCGTACACACAACTTAACTTCTTATTATGCAATTCGCTTTTAATTGTGTCAGTTTTGTTTTGATTTCTTTATCTTTAGCTTCTTAGGATATTGTCAAAACTTACCTTATTAAAATTATCGCGGACGATTTGATGTGCCAATTCATCCTTGGACGCTTTTCTCAACAAATTTGGATTTTAAACTCGATACGAAACACTTTTTTTGTAATTTTTTTCTGTGTCAAATTATCCAAATCAATATTTTTATGTATATTTTATGCAGTTATCAACACAGTTAGTGTAAGTTTATGTCTCACTTATCTAACGATTGTAATTGATCTACAAAATCAAATGAAAAAGAAAATTATTCTTTATTCACTTTACAAGCTTTTTGAATGCTTTTGATTAAGGTTTCACTGAATTAAAAAGATTTCCTTTATTCAATTATGCACTTTAATCACTTGACAATGAAAAGTTAAACCAAAAATTAATCTTATTACTTTTCTCTCTTGACCACTTTGTTTTGATTTTTTTTTTTGCTTCACTAGATAATTTATTCAAGCAGCTTTTAAAATCCACTAACACTTGATCTCTCTCACAAAGCAGAAAAATTATTTGTTACAGCGAAACAAAGCACGTCCGTATCGCACCAAGTCTCACAACTAAATGAACTCTGCGACTGATCGGTATGAAAGAGCTATCAAATGTATTTATTATGCGGAGAAAGTTTGTTCGTTTCTTCTTGCTTGCGCCGCAGCGGTATAGTATATGATCGGCAAGTTGCACAAAGGTATGAGTGAGGAATATTTACTCCGAGTCTCATCAATTTGCAAACAATTTTGAGAATGAAGAGGTGATGGTGCTGTGTCAGACCACGGTGATTCCGAACACGCTACTGCAGTAGTATTTAACACTAGACGTGTTTTTAATGTTGTTTTTATTACTCTTGTCGTTTGATGAGAGAAGGAGAGAAAAGAATTTAAATATTGACATAGGCAGAATCATGTCCACTTCAACCGAAAGCTTAGATTGACACAGCGAATCGGAATTTAAGCAAGAAATTCAAGCAACAACAGAAACGTTTACATTAAACACACATAAGCTAATGGACCTTTAAGAAAGAAATCCTGAAGTTTAATTATCAGGATGTTAATTTATTAAGCAATAGTTGTATGATATTTGCAATTTAAATAATACAAAAGGAAGATTTTAAAACTTTTGTTTTAAATATTCTTTTATTTCTCGTATTAATTAGATAATTAGTAGTTTGTAATGAATTTAGAAGCAAACCACAAAATAGTTTTAAATGTAGTTACATTCAGTATTGTCACTTACCTTCGGAAATTTAATAAAAATTCTCAAGTTATAGACATTCTTTAATTTTTGCTTTGTAACGGAAAAAGAAAATATTTAAATAAGAGCCTTTACTAAATAGCAAAGACACAAATCAATTGAAATTGATTTATAGGAAGAACAATTGCATGCTATAATTATAGGAATTTGAAATTATTTAACGAATTATACGAATTTTTCTGAAATTTCTTAGCCATAAACTGAAATTAGAAATCTAATTGTTCACTTTGTTTGGTCTCACTTCACCATACGCTTTCCAACTGCAAGCAATAACTGATTTCCTTTTATCATTTAGAATTTTAACATCATAACGAGATTCAATCATTCCTTTAATAACTCTTGTAGTTGGTAACATTTTAAGAAGATCGTCTGGAGGTGTGTAGTTTGAAATACTGAATGTTCCCTACATTCAAAGAAATAGACAATTTATTTAAATAATATTGACACTAAGAATTTACTTACTATTGGAAAAGGAAATCTTGGTTCGAAATCCAATGCTTTTATTATTCCATCTGACAACTTTTGCGTGAACATATTTTTTACTGTTCCTTTGATTATATATTCTCCAATATCCATTGACACTCGATAGATTACTCTTAGATATTTGTGATCTTTATTATCCTCTGGAACTTTGACAAGTGTAATCATTTTTATTTTTGTGAGGACGACTTTTGTCTGGAAGATTGAATTAATTAAAGTGCTGTGAACCCCATCATTAAGCAGTTCAATAGTCATGTTTACAATATTTGGATTGGTGTTGATTTCAATACGATCAACAATGATGATGGATGTCTAAAGTGTCAATAAAATATTAAATTAGAATATTTTTAAATCAAGTGACTCACTGTTGTTGAAAATAAAGAAACGATCAACAGCACACTTGATGAATACATTTCGGGTCATTTCACCATTCTAAATGAAAATGTTAAATATTATTCAATTCATAAGTTCCTTGACAATATTTCTTTATGGCTATAAATTAAAAAGGTGCTTAAAATTAATAGTAAATGAAATGATACAGAACGAGATTTATGATTAAAAAAAATGAGCTCAACGAATTTTTAATTTTTGTTATTTCCAAAATATTTTTACTGTTTATTCAGTGTTGTGGAGGTGCAACTTTGTCGACTTTCAATTTTTTCCATAATAAGAAATTCCAGTATTTATGAGTGTTCAATCAGCCGACAGATAATTAGCGCTGGGCTTATCTTTAAAGAAAAACATCTTTAGCGGCATTTATTAAATTATAAAATCTGCACCACGCTGTTCAGCTTTTAAATTTATATGATTCCTTAATGAACTGTAATAACTTCAAGAAATAAAGTTAGTTTTGTTTCTCTGCTCCAACTTTCATCTGAACTGCATTTCAAATTTATGGACTGCAAGTGATCAGACTTGTCTCGATGAGATTGTCATTGCTCGAAGCATCATAATGGGTGGCATTCTGCAAACATGACAAATGACTTGACAAATGGTGTCCGCTTTATCCACAACAGATTTATTTTTTATATCAAATTCACAAAAATCCAATTACGTATAATAATCTGGAAAAGGATAAAAAAAAACCAACAACAAAAGAATATTTACAGAACGAAAAATAATTACGAGCGAGGTGGAAATAATAATGGGATAAAGAGCCATTTTTCATAAATTTAATTTCATTGCACGGCGTGCAAGAAACACATTCTGCTGTTTACTGCATAAATATTTCAATTTGCATAAGACGCGCTATTTAATTTGTTGGTTTCTTTATTCGAACACTCGAACAAGAGAATTTAAGAAAAAAAAAGAAAGAAAAGAATGAAAAAAATATTGAAAATGGACACATGTTGTTTGATTAAATGAAATGACAATATATGATGGAGAAAATTCTACTTTTCAATAAAAATATAATCGAATGAGACATGTGTTTATTTGTGAATGTTTTTTTGATTGTTTAAATATCTTTCAAATCAAATAAATTCAGCTCGTGTTAGATTCCTTTCTTCACTTTTACTTTTTTTTTATTAAAACGTGATCTTTGTTCATCCTGAAACATCTCTTCACGTCATAATAATTAGATTTTCTTAATTCCCTTTCTTCTTATCATTCGTATTATAGAATTCTCGAAAATATAAAAACAGAAAGAAAGATTCTCTAATACAATATTCCATAATATTCATTTCGTATGGCGCCTCAATATCCATTTATCATTCAATGTTTTATATGTGTTGAACTGTGTAAATAAAAGTTCGATAATGGAAAACGAGCGTCTCATAATAAAACGAATTACGAATTTATAAGTTATAACTGTTCACCCAAGAGGTAAATTATTATCCAAAATCCAATTTAAAATCGACTTTTTTCTTCTTCTTTTCATTTTCGATTTGTTTGTTGTACACTCATGGCAAATATTTTTTTTCTTTTTGCATAAATGCAAATCTGATTTAGTTAAACTTACTGAAAATTGATTTATCAACTGCTTTTGTTAAAGCTTAAAGTTACGGCAATCAGTTTGAATGAAATTATGTGTTCTGTTTACGTTTCATCTCTCTTCTCGTGATTGTGCTTTATGGTAAGGAATTTTAGATTTCATTTATTATTAAAACAGTTGCGATTGCCGAATCAAATTGAAATAAAGTGAATCTCCCTTAAATATTTTTCTATATTTTCATCAAATCTTGAGATTTTAATTAAAATTTTAAAGCAATCATAAAACCGGAATCAAAATAATGTACCTAATGCTGTGAATTATTATTACGATACTTTAAATCAAATCGATTTTAAGGCCTGTGCAAAGCCCAAGTGAGAAATAAAATTTCAATTTTCCATGCTATTTTTGGTTTTATTAATTATGTGTTTTCGATTATTGGATCGTTATTTATTTGATTTTAATTATTTATAGACTCTTTTCTTTCCGGAAAATTTTCCAATCTATGAATTCTTTTTTTAAGGTTCTTTTTATGATTAATTTCTTCTTTATTATGGTATCAAACATTTCCATATTCCACGTTATTCAATAATTATCTTCTCCAACTAGTTCTCTTAATTGATGAAAAAATAGTATGAAAGCTTTCATTACTTTCAGATTATTTATTTTCAAATTTATGTGAATGTGTTGAGTTGAAACAACTTTGTGATTGGGCGTTACCACTCAAAGCGTACCATGGGCGGAGTTTATTCATTTTCGAAAAACAATTCACCATGTCATGATGAAATATTTTTTAAAAATATTAAACGTTGAAGATTTATCAGCACTCAGTTTCATGCTAATATTCATGTCGTGTAGTTGCATGAGCTTAATTTATCTTTCGTTCATATTTCGTGGAATTATTTTCTTCTTTTATTTAATAAAAAGAATTTTTTGTGTTAGTTCAGTCTTCATCAGCAATCGCATTTGTGTTAATGTTTCGTATGTTCATGTAGTATGTTAATGCTTCGTTGAATGTTGCATGCAATTCTGGACAAAAGTAATCTGAACTGCTGTTGATAAAAGTTATTGCTGTGGAAAATACCAAGAATTCATTAGTTAATTAACGCTCTAATTAGTGAATATAAAATGCACTTATTATGCAACTGTGTTAATGTTTAAAAGTGTAAAGTTCGTACATAGAAATGCAAAGGAGTATTATGAAAACATCAAGCTGAAAAGAACAAAATAAAACTTTTGTTGTCTTCATTGAAACTAAGAAAATAAGTAGAAAGTTGAAAACTAAGAACCAGCATTTGCAAGTGATATCAAACGCATTAATTAAGTTTTATTATACATATATTTACTATCCAGGTGTTACTGTTTATCAGGTATGCTTATGAAAGCAATAAATAAGAATTTTCAATTTCAATGCACTTCCTAATGTAAAGAAATGAAGGCTTTTGACGGAACTTATAACTATGTAATTAATTATATATCAACTCTCTAATTAATATCACTTTATTATATTACATTTTAATCACAATGCAATGACATGCTTGTGAATGCTATCATTGTAAATTTAAGTACTGGTCACCCACAATTAAATGCAAATAATTTCATCGACAAAATTAAAATTTTTATCAAACCAACAAAAAAAATTCGCAATTGTTTGAATGATGAAAATGCGTTTAGAGCCAAAAAAAGATTAAATATTAATTAAATATTTAATTCATAGATAAGCTTTAATCTTCCGATCTTTGATTAACGTTTAGCGTTGTCGCTTTTTAATCAAAATCAATCGATAAAATCGTGTTTTAATTAAATTTTCTTAAAATCTTAATGATATCTAAATTAGCAAATAAAATGTCAATATTTAGCTTCTTTGGATCTTTTAGGAAGGGCTTTTTGATTAAATTGTTTAGCCATGCGACATTAAATTAAAATAATTAATTTAGACACAAAATGTAACCTTGAAACTCCCCAACGATGTCAAAATATATCAAACATGAATAGAATGGGAGAGAGAGAAAGAAAGAGAAAAGACACAAAATATCTACCGGGCCATAAAAATAAATTAAAATTAAGTTTCATTTCCTTTGCTTTGTTTCGGAGAATCCATTCTCGAATGGAAGAATTATAAATTAACAAAATATCATTTCATGTTCAACTAATTCAAAAACTGCATGCCATGCAATTCCATGAAGAAAGAATGAGATCAGAAACCCACATTGGAAAGTCGTTCAAATTGAATTGTGTAGTTTTGTACCACCCCAACACATGACAATTGTTTCTTTTTTTGCAAAGCATGTTAACAATCTTGTATGCGTGATATCAAAGAATTCACACAAAATGTTGCTGATTCTCATAAGTCAGTTATTGATTTATTTTTAATTTTCGGTTTCAAGTTGGAACTCTCACCAAATGCAAGACGATGACTTTGTATTGCATTAAAATTTGGAAAATTAACTTTAAGCTGGTTATAAGGTACACAAGAAATATCTTTTGAAACCACAAACAAATTTACAAACGAGACCCCCGTCTCGAAAGAACCTCAACAAATAATAGATTATTATTATTATTAAAAAAAAGTGTGGTCAAGAACCACAATTGAAGAAAAGTCGTGCTTTTCAAGGACCAAAAAGGTGTGTCTATGTGTGATAAACGTCTGCAGAAATCACTGCTTAAAGTCATTTAAATACAATTGGTAGCTTTAAGTGGATAAATACAAATCGTTCTAATACAACATGAAGGCAAAAGCAATTTGAAGAGACACAAAACCTCAAAAGACACACAAAGATTTATTGATAAAATCTTTCTTTGAGAAGAATGCGAAAATGAAGAACGAAAAAAACGCAAAATATTTTAATATTATTTAATGAAAATTCCCGCGATATCTTCCATTAGTGTCTTAATGGTCTTTTGATAGAAAAAGCACAGCACAACATGAAATAAAAATCACCATAGTGGGCTATCATAAAAACGGCTTTAAATTAAGAGAAAAGTTTTTTTGATTTTACAATAGTTTAATCCTTTGGATGTTTTCGAGTGTCACATTTGATTCTCGTATAGTAAAAGCACGCGTTATGACTAGCGAGAAATAATTTAAATAATACTTTAATATCGATGAGTGGTCGAAGCTAATAAAGTTAAGTTGAAAGGAATGCCAATGATTTCATTTAATTCTAAAAAGTTTTTTTATTGACACAATCAAATTTTGCGATTGTTATGATCTCGAATTTAATTACATGACATTTGTGTCAATTCAATGTTATGTTTAAGAAAAAAATTGTTCACCAATGTTAAAGAAATCCAATCATGATCTAGAATCTAATAATGCTACATTTTAAATTAAATCTTTTGATTAAAACACGAGCGACAATCGAGTTTATAGGATATCTGAGTGGTTATAAGTACAGCCATTAAAGAACTTTTATAGTTTGAACAGATAATTGGTTGCTGTGACAATTCTCTGATTTTTTATTACTTAATCTTTAATCATATCTTCTTGGGAGAGTAGAACTCCAATTAAAATGAAATAACTTTGCGTTATGAACTCTGAAAAATTAATTTAAAAACCAGTTACAAAGTTTCCTTGAAAACAGTATTCAACTTTGAACTGAAAACTAATTATAAATGAGTTTAATGAATAAATCAGATAGAACTGAGATTCACTCGAGTGAATCACATTGAACAACGATAACTTTCGTAAAACAAACTCTTTATTCAATTTTGCATAAAATGTCGCGGAAACAGATTCAATAAAATAAAACATCAGACCGTAAGCTAACTCACTGTTTATCAAGAGCGTTCACACTTCAGTAGTTCAGGTAAGTGAAACATTCACCAGATATTCCCAATTGGAAATGTTTTACTTGAAATTCATTATAATTGACTCAACAAATATTTAATAAAGTGAGATGAAGAATTTTCAATTATTTTTACAAGAATTTATTTCTTGACAATTCCAAATTTTTTTATCGATCACAAAATGATCACCAACTGGGCCACATGAGGATATTCACTTATTTAAATTCTAACATAATAAAAACAGTTCAAATTAAAAACCTAATGTGAATCGAAACAGTAATTGCTTGTTTTAGTGAACAAATTCAAAATTTTATGCTCGTTGTTTATGTTCAATTTTTCAACAGTTCATGTCAGACGCGCACCAAAGGAGAGAACGGAAAAAAGTGGATTTGAAGTCGAGGAACGATGCGCGATAGGAAAAAATATAAAATAAAAAAGCAATTCAATCAATCAACACCTGCTTCGGGGCCGGAATTTAAACTCTCTAAATTGTCGAATGCGTAACGAAATAAAATCAATATTTAATTGAAAAATTAAATTAAAAAAATAAATCGAAAGAATGTTAAAGAAAAATGGCGAAAGAAATTCGTCAATCAAACAATTTCACGTTGGAATTTCGAATGTTTGTTCGCTTCCGGGTAACAAAATTTGAATGAAGAAATATTTTTAATTCTACTGTCAATTTCAATGCAAATTAGTTCAATTCTGCATTTCATTGCAAATAACCTGAGGCAAAAGGATCGTGTAACTATAAACAAGCTCGAAGCTTCTACCCTCGTCACTTCTACGACATGAACTTCCATTCAAGAGGAAAAAAAGTTTCAAATACTTTAAATTGAATTATTTTAATGATTCCTTGCTCCGGTTTTGATGCTTTAAAAGTTTTATAAAGCAATTTTCGCGATATGAAAAAGTTTATTTCTCATCGCTAACGCCACTTCCACACATTATACTTTAAAATTAGATTTATTATGTTTTGAATTGCTTTCATTCATTTAACGATCATTTTTATTGCGAATGCTTATTTTGCTTTGCTGTTGCTATTTTTTCTTAACTAGTTCACTCCCCAATTCCAAATTACCATCGAATACTTAATAGAAGCATCACTAGAATTTCAATTTGTATGTTGTTTGAAAAGTGTAAGTATAAGTATCGGAATAAAATCACCTTAGCGTGCAAAAACTATTAAATGTTATTTCGAATTGAACTTTTAATAAATGCCCTCTATTATTTGCTGAGTATAATGCCTTGCTAATGTTCTCATGGCTCAAATTAAATTTAATATCGATTCTTTTTTTCTCTTCGTGTTTAATTTTCAATACAACATTCAATAATTGGTGAAGGAAGCATTTTGGGTTTGTTGCATTAAATATTTTGAAATGTTTATTGATGTGGAAAACAGAAATCATAGCATGAAAGAATACTGCAATGTTTGCGAGATATTTTCGGATCATGATTTTTATTACTTCGTCACTGATACTTGCTTGCAAAAAAAAAAATCAAGTTGATCTCGTTTATGATCTCAATAAGTAGATACTTTAATCGGATTAAATACTTAAGGAAGAAACTTCAGCCTTCAATATTCACAAAGTAATTTAAAAAATTAAATGAATAAGAGCACAAACAAAATGTTTACCGATAGTGTGGAAGAACGAATATTATTGATAATGATCATTAAAGCTTCACAAGACGCTCATTAAACTCACGATGCTTAATTCTTCTCTCTTGTAAGTAGATAAATATTTTCTGCGAATTAATTTGCAATTTAAAGTCATGACGAACTTCGTTTTAATTCGTTGGAACTTTGAAAACCAAACAGTCTTGATGCAAAAAAATTGTTTTATGTTGGGACTGATCGTTCAAAGTGTATTGTGCATACATGAATACATAATTATGGTGATGAAGAAGTCAAAAATAATTTTCTTGTACAAATTTTCATATTTTTCATCAGCAAAATAATGTTGTTGATCGGAACAGCTGAAAGCGTGGAGTTTCTCGTTACGGATGAGTATTCCAAACTTAACCCAACACCTGGCACTTGGACGTTGCATCATTTAACTCAATTCTGTTATTTGTTATATGCATTTTACAAGTCAATTACCAAAAACAACAGTGAAGCGACTTTTATTGCCTATAAAACTCTCATTTAAAACACTTCGTCTTTATTGCATATTTAACCATTTTTTGACGTTAAATATACTTATCTCTCAATATTTTTTAAATATTTACTATTCAAATGAAAAATCAAGCATTTGTTATGTAATGGATTGAAAGAGTTTAGTTGAGTTAGTGACTGGCGTCAATATTATCGTAATCTTAAATCTGCAATAACTTAATTTATTCAGTTCATACTTAATGTTTTCTTGAAATGATTTTTTTTTTATTTATTTATGTACAAAGCCAACAGGAAAAGAGTCGAGAACTTAATTATCACCTCACCGATTATACAATTGCACATTTGCACTCAATCAAAAGAAGTCTTTAAATATTAAATGTTAACGCGTTTTTTTTACTTTAATTCCAGATTTTTCCTTTTGATGTTTTATCAGTTTGGTAATTTTTATTATTTTTCTAACTTTAGAAATTAAGTGTTGGATGAAAATCAAGGAAATCTAAATGGCAAAATGATGACCTAGGGGACAAAGTTGATCTAAACTCTTACAAACTTGAATGATAATTTATCCAATCGAGTAAACTAAAACTAACATAAACCTTGACTCAACAAATTTTTGTAGATAATTAAAAATCCATCAACGAAATTAATTGTATTGCAGAAGTCAATTATTATAAAATTTGCCAAGGAAATTTCATTTTAGCAAGATTGACTTAACACGGAACGGGCAAATTGTTTTATTATGAGAAATCCAATGGATTTCATAAAATAATTTCATTTACTGACTGACAGAAGTATCTGAGAATGTTGACACAAAAGCGATAACATTGCATTAGTTATGAGAAAATGAAGTAGGGGGAGGGAAGAAATTATTATGTTATTAGCATGAAAACAATTATTTTGTGACATCCATATCAAGGTTGATGGAGTGAGAACATTTACTTAATGCTTTTGCGGTGATTGAACTCACAACCTTGTAAAAAAAGTTTAAATTGTATCACAGTCAAGCTATTAATTATATCTTGATGACTCAAAGGGTTTAAATCAGAAATGAAGATCTTAATTAACTTTTTCATTCGATATAAATGTTGTGCTTGTTCCCAGGCACAATCAAGAATAAGGAAGCCGTAAGCAGAATTATAATTCAATTACAACTTCTTAAAGCTCAAATAGTTTAGCAATTGATATCAATTTAGAGTTAATTCAGCATTGAAATTGAATGCAAAGTTTTTCGCTTTATCGGATCGCTTCTGATTACAATCTGAAGTTTTCCTTATTCTTCAACTTTTTGAATGGCACATGAATCAAAGTGCATTGCTATAAGCTAAGCACGATTCTATACTCGAAACAAAGAGCGATGTTTTAATTTAACTATAAGTACAGAAGTCTAACAATCACACGAACGATATTATTAATTCTCAACAGGAATGCAAACAATAAATCAATATCATTGATTTGTTAAATAACAAAACTACAACATGCTCTTAAATTAAACATGTATAATTTTATGCTACACAATCTGTCTGCAAGCTCAAATGTATTGAAAATATAAACGAAATAAAAACAAAAAACATCTCAGGAAGAGAGAAGAAGCGAAATCAAAATGCAAAAAAGATTTGGAATAAATTAAAAGTGATGTTCAATCCTTTAAACGTAAACTTTTTAAATCAAAAAAGTTTCCTAACTTTTAAATTTCCCCTGAAAAGTAATTAAAAAATAATTCCACATCGACATAATTTATCATTAACCCCAACACTTTAAAAGTCAAAAAATATTTCTGATCATTCGATATTCATTTAATTAAAGTTTTACATCGATTTTGGTTTTTTTTTGTTGCCTCGCTTCGCTTACGTTTCTCTTCCTCTGATGCCATTTCAATCAACTTAATTTGGTGGCGGTTGTAGCAGTATGTTTATGCATAAATTTATGCCGATCAATTTTCTCCTTCGATCGCAAGTCCAAATGTTAATTTAAATGTTAAATTTAATGAATATCTCATTGAGTGTTGAATGTTGTAATTTTCGTTTCGTTTTTCTTACAGATCCACATATTCTGAATGAATTGACCATAGGACGTTTGAAAGCCCATAATCATCAAACGAGCATGGGAATATCTGAAGAGACAAAATTAGAGGAAATATCTCGTGATATTCAATCGACTTTGGGTAACAGTTCAAATCAAATAACAAACTTGGGAGAAAGTCTAATGTCGGATCAAAGTGACAACGAAGTTGAACACGATCCACACCGTAAACGAAAGCAACGACGTTATCGCACAACATTCAACAGTTTACAACTTGAAGAACTTGAAAAAGCCTTTTCCAGAACTCACTATCCTGATGTGTTTACAAGAGAAGAACTAGCGTTGAAAATTGGGTTAACAGAAGCGAGAATTCAGGTAACAAACACAATTTCACCATGGAAACGAAATCGTTAAATTTCATTCAACATTTTTATGATTTATGCAACAAATGAAAAGCATTTCATTTCTTTTTTTGAAAGAGTCTCACGCAATGCAATAATTCGAATAACTTTTAAGGCTTTTCATTCGCAATGGCTTTACTGTGTGGGCGTCATTTTAATTGATAATGAATTTATTCTGTTTGCTTACGGTGAATGAGTGAATATTTATTATTGAGTAGAAAGTGTAATAATTCATCTCCATATGTGCTGCTGTTGTTGAAACAAAACAGTTATCGGTTTGTAGGCGATTTTTAATCGCGCTATGTGTTTGTTAATATTAAAATTTACGAACTCTATGACGGTTAATATTTTATTCCATAAGAGGAAAAATGTTAAACAGTTTTACAACGACGACGACGACGACGACGTGATAATGATTTAAGACAACTGTGTAATTGATCATGTTATCTCTATAATTAAATATCACAAGTCACCACATTTAAATATTTTCAAACGTGTATAAATTTGTTTGTCATATTGCTATCATTCAATGATAAACCATATGGCGACTCAATCATGATTAAATTTCAAAGAGTGCCGGACATCTCCACATGAGACACATTCGTTCGTTTGTTGTCTCTTAAAACTTTTCTTTAAATTGAAAACTTTGTATTAAAAGTATTCATCGTCTCAAATCAAGTCACTCACTTTATTGTTGTGTTTGGATTAAATATGCAGAAACAAGAATGAAAGAAAACATTTTAAATTAAACTAGAAACGATTAAAGCGGGTAAACTGAAAGACATCCTCCTGTGATGAAATTGGGCATTCAAAGACGTCCCATGATGATGATCATCTTGTGTAGAGAAGACTAACTTTAACGAATGTTTATGTGGAGAAGACCAAAACAACTTTTAATATGTTTCACGGAAACTGAAGAAAGAAAAATATTTTGTGTGTGTGTGTGTGAGGGAGAGAGAAAACAGAGAATTATTTACGAGTCTCCGACAAATTAAAGCCCGGTATAATTATCATTTAATAAAAGTCGTATAAGTTCTCGTAAAATTATTGATGAATCAACATCAAGAGAAATATGAAATGAACTTTGATGTTTAATGATGTTTTCGAGATAATTTATGGTGAATCATTAATTTAATTGTCGACTATCTAATCTAGTTTTATTTAATGTCTGAACTTAATCAACGAATTGAAAGAAGAGAGCTAGAACCCCTAACGGTAAACATTTAGGATCAAAACCCCAGCGCTGCTTAACTAATGATGGTCGAATAATAAATTTAATCCATTTAACGTGGATCTTATTCATAATTGGCTTATCTTTGATTGCGTCTCAGAATCGACATGAAAACCCATCAGACAAAAAATTAAAAAAACTAATTTGAATTTATTAATTGCTGTTTTTAATTCTTAACGTTTTTTTAATCAACAATTTATTAAAATCATAAATTCACTACAATGTTGTGAAAAGTCTAAAGCCTTTAAGTGCTTTTGAAACCTTTCGTTGCTTGTCTTATTAATATTATTATTGATATTATTTTCGTTAAAAATGACAGAGAATGCAATAAAATATCTTGATTGAAAAATAGGAAGTTTATTTATGAAAATATTAATAAATTTATGCGTTAATCAAAATATTTATTTTCGTTCATTGTTCCAATGTTATGAACTTTTAGCTCGGGTTTCAACCTGTAACTGAACAATGACAATGTCCATCTGAATGATGACCATGTCTGATGGTGTCTTAATTTGAATTCTTCCTTTCATGTTCAATTAATGAGATTCTTATGGCAAAAGAGCTCATAAAATATTTCCACTTTTTACGACGTGTTGTCAAATAAATTATAAAACTGAAAGAAACAAAATTCTGTAAATATCTTCGAGATCAACGATTGAAGAGTTCAAATAAATATTGAGTTTCTTGGCTGGTTTCTGGTCATGAGATATTGGTGATTCTTGAAATATTTAGATTTAATAAAATGAGGTTTTATGACCGATTATTAAATTGGAACATTCTTCCTTTATCACTTAAATTGGGTTGTAAACATTCTTACAGATAAAACACTTCGATTTAAATGAAGTTTGATCAACAAGTTTTGTCACTGGCATTTATTTAATGACTTGTTGCCAATTCCTCAATAACGCAACTGACATCATTCAGAAAATTGCGCGAAACAGTCGGAAATGAACATTTTTCGATCATTTCTTTCGCCAATTCCGTCTGAAGAGCATTTGATTGAAAAATAAGCATCCAAAATTTAATTTCTCATATACAGAAAAGTAATTTCATTTATTAACCAATGATACAAAACATTCATCGATGTTTTTCCGTCTTATTCGGAGTGTAATTTAAGACACAAAATTTTTGCATTTGGAACCTGATTTCATTATTCAACATAAATTTAATTTCATTTCACGGCATCTTCTGCTTTTTCTGCGATTTTCGATCAAAATAATTTCATTGTCGGCAAAAACTTCGCTTTTTTTTGCTTAACTTTGGTCATTTCTCAGCATCCTTTCAAACTTATTGTTGAGAGCGGCAATTTGATGTTCATGTCCATGCAGATATCATAAAATGAAATGAAAACATAAAAAATGAAAATTAAATTAAGGCACAATAAAAGTTTGATAACCATGAGTCGTACAATGATGCAAATCCAATTATCTGAATGTTATTCTTCTCGTTGAATGTTTTCTTAGCAATTCTTGTGAAATCAACGGCGATAATTTGATCAGACCAAGATCGCCTGAGAGTCAAAACAAAAAGTTGCATTTCTACTTCATATGCTAACTGAATAATTTTATATTCTTCCCAAAAAACCAGCTAATAGCGTTTTATTGCTTTATAAATAATTGTTGACTAAGCAATCAGTGGGTGGTACACAACAAAAGAATTAGATTTACATGCCGAGCAACCCAAATAGAGTAGAAAAATAAATATTTTGATTTAACAAGTCGAAAATGCTTACAAACAAACTGACAAATGAGACGTTGATGTTGAGCTATGGCTCGGCTACTCTCTTTGCTTTCTGTTTTACCTTTTGTGTCCACATTCTCACAAATGAATTCAAATTGTTCGATTCCCATAGATCTTTTATTAAGTATGGTAATGAAGTAGAAGAAAATACTTCAACACACACGTTCTCTGTCAATTTCATAAATGAATCCAATAATCGCTTTAACGTTGAAGTGTAGGCGCCATTCAACCATTGACAACTGTTCTGTCGCTTCATCGTGTTTTGCAATATTATTTCACATGTTATGGTAATTTTGTAAATTGAACCCATAATTTATCGAATGAATTTTTATTCGTTGTTTACTCGATTCAATTTGCATTAACTTTTTTTTTAATTTTATTAATTTTCCTTGTTTTGCGGTTTCTGTCTCTGCAAAAGTTGACTCGTAAAGGTTGTTGTTATTGTTGTTGCTTGTGGCTGATGGAAACAGCGAAACATAATTAGATTTAAAACTAAATATAAAAACATGGTGGAAGCAGTGATGAAAGATATGTGAATGGAATGACTTTAACCACAAAAGAAGCAACGATTTGTAGAAAACAACTGACTTGTTTCTTGATGTAACTCACAAAGAGATTCGATAATAAGACGTGACAGTCACCGATGCTCCTTTCATGCTGTTTCCATTCAGTTTTGCTTCGTTTCATTTTTTATATGTTTTGTGTTTGAAAACCTTTTAAGCTTTCATTGTTACGTGTTGAAACAGCAGCCACAAGAATCTCATAATCACTGAAAATGAAATCAAAGAAGTTAACGAAACGAGAAGCTTTTAATGAGTTTTTTTTCTTTTTATTTTAAGAACATTCTTTGTGATGTCAAATTGATTTTAGTTTTCTTTCTTTTTCTGTCTTTCCAGGTCTGGTTTCAAAATCGACGTGCAAAATGGCGAAAGAATGAAAAGATTGGACCAAGTGGTCATCCTTACAATCCATATTCGCCGAATGGTGGCCTTCAAGTCCCATCATCATCATCTTTACCACCTCATCATTTCTCACATTTGGGATTCAACTTTAGAAAGCAATTCGATGCTGCAAGCTTAGCTGCTTTTCGTTATCCGCAATTTCCAGGAAATCCAATGATTCCTTCTGCTTATTTCAATCAATTTCATCGTGCCCCACCCCCGCCTATGCTTCATCCTAGTGTTGGAAGTTTATATTCTCCAACAGCAAGTGCATCGTTCCAAACACTTTTGGCAAATATTTCAGCTGCTCAACGACCTCCTATGAAGTCACCAACTGAATATTTCTCGCATCCACCAAACACAACTCTTTCTGTCTCTCCACCAATCTCTCCAACAGATTCCAACAAATCATCAACTTCTGCTATTAACGTTTCATCACCCGTCTCATCTCAAACCCCCAACAGTTCAACGCCACCACCAGAAGATCGACGAAGTACTTCAATTGCTGAATTACGACTGAAAGCTCGTGAACATGAGATGCGATTAGAAGTTATGCGTCAAAATGGTCACGAAACTCTCAATGAATGATTTTCAATCAAAGCGCACTTTTGCATCGAATTTAATTCACAAGCTTTGAACTAAATTAAATAGATATGTAGATAAATGTTAAGAATGCAATGATGGAATATTTATTAATTTAAGAATATGTAATAAAAGAAAAAGTATTTTGATGCGCACAATACGAAACTTTGTTGAACTTATTCGTTTTGCTATTGTTCGGTCTATGTTGTTTCGTCATGGGAAATTTTCATTAGCTCTCGTCCCACCCAAATCGTTACTCCAAACCCTTCCTGAATCTTTTTCAATTACTTTTCATTATTAATCGTGAACAATTTATTATCGTCTACTTTACATTTTCTGCATCGTCGTCAGCATGTTGTAATTCTTTGTTCGCAGCTACCATAAAGTTGTTATTCTTTCATTCCATGACGTTTGAAGTATCATAAGCGATACTTGACTTATGATTCGTAAAACAATATAATAAATAACATTGTCAGATAAATGAGTGTTAAAAAATGCAATTCTGATGTGAAGAACCTTTTAAAATCGAATATTTCAATACATTCTTGTTTATTTCCTTTTCAGTTATCTTAGCAGTTAATTATAGTTGATGGACGACTTTAGCGAATCTTTTACTTTTACTTCATGATTGATTTGTATGTTTCGAATCTTTTACAATGAAAATCAAAGTCTTGACACTTAAATTGAAAGTTTTCAAGACCTACAGAAAATTCTTCTTCAACATCGAGACGATCAAACTTAATTACGAGAAGAGAAAAGGAAAAAAATAAAAAATATAATAATCAATCAAACGCCCATCATAGCAACACATATTTATGATTTAATTTAATTTAGCTCATAAATTTGATTACATTCTACTTCGAAATCAGAACGAGAGTAAAATTTTTAATCTTTTATGATGCGCATAAATTTTTTCACTTAATTTGATTGGGGGATGGAGAAGAAGAATCGATAACAGAATCCATTTATGCGCAGAAAATATTGAGAACTACAACAAGGTTGAAGTTATGAATATTAATTAAAAATTAAACTTTATTTATGGTTGGTTCATCAGCGTTGTTTGCATGCATTTCAAAAGTCATTTGTTTTACGCAAAACAAGAACTGATGAGTTCCAAGGAAAGCTATCAGTTGCTGTTGCCATTAAAGTTCTTCTTTCGAGAACTCTTCGCCATCTTTTAGAATTAATGACGCTGATTCCATCGTGAGAAGGTTCATTTTATCGTGAAATATGATGTTTAATTTAATATCTCCGAGATTCACTTCTTCTCACACTACCACCCACTAAGATATTAATGATCATCATGTTGATTCTGTTACGGTGCTCAAAACGCACTATGAAACATTATTTATTTGCAATAACATGAAACTTTGCTGCTTCTGTAGAAGACAAAAAAGTTTTTCTCTCAAAAGTTGAATAATTTTTCATAATTCACTTTTGAATTTCCTCGAAAATGTTTTCGCATTCCAAACATCAAGAATTAAAAAAACTTCATCATTAAACAACAGCCACAAAAGGGTCAAAAAATAATTTTTCAATCCAAAATCTTGAAATGCAAATAAATAATATTCGAGAATTATTATTTTTATTGAAAAGTGTCGCTCCCCGATGCTTTACAAGATGAAAGTCAACGGGAGATGATAAAGAAATAAATTTGAACTGACATTAAGGTTAATCGTTCGTGGGATTTGTTTGTTGTGCATTTTTAAACTGAGATAAATTTTATTTCTTTTTAAAAGTTTCCAGCACCTGAAAAGAATTTAAATAAAATTATAAAAAAAATCTTTTCTGTCTTCATATTTTCATTAACTTTTATTTCATAATTAAATGCTTTGCTTTAAAATTTTAGTTCTTAAATGTTTATAATTTGTGCAAGAAATTAATTAAATTCTAGTTTAATAATAACTTAAAAATATTACAAACAGTGCCCGGGCTGCGACCTTAAATTCACTACCTAGTCAAATACTTTCATCGGTCGTCGCCCAAATTTGCATGCGTTTATGAATGTAGGACGGTTTAAATTTATTTAAATAAGAGCACTTCACATTTTAAGGCATTTGCGGTAAATTCAGAATTTTATTTAATGCACAAAGTTTTAGGACACATAAGAAAGTGCATTGCGAAATGAAGTAAGCAAATTTATAAGCTTACAATTAATTACTCATGACATCGTGTCCATTTTGCCGCATCATTTCAAGTCGCAATTCGTGTTCACGAGCTTTAAGGCGAAGAGCAGCGATTGATGAGCTTCTACGGTCTTCTGGCGGTGGAGTGGAATTTCCAGGCGTTTGGGATGAATTGCTGAGCGAAACAGGAGATGAAACATTGATCGGTGTCATTGGAGCTGAAGTCGATGATTTATTAGAATCTGTTGGAGAGATTGGTGGTGACACTGATAAAGTTGAACCCACTGGTGCTGACAAATATTCCGAAGGAGATTTTGTTGGTATTGGAGGTAAATGAGGTGGTCGTTGAGCAGCTGAAATATTTGCCAAAAGTGTTTGGAACGATGCACTTGCTGTTGGAGAATATAAACTTCCAACACTAGGATGAAGCAAAGGCGGGGGTGGTGCACGATGAAATTGATTGAAATAAGCAGATGGAATCATTGGATTGCCTGTCAGCTGCGGATAACGAAAGGCAGCTAAACTTGCAGCATCAAATTGCTTTCTAAGATTAAATCCCAAATGGGTAAAAGGATTTGGAGGCAATGACGAAACAACCGAAGCTGATGGGACGGGAGTTCCTCCAGTTGGTAAATAAGGATTGTAAGGGTGACCAGTTGGGCCGACTTTCTCCTGCTTCCTCCACTTTGCACGTCGATTTTGATACCAGACCTGGGAAGACAGAAAAAGAAAGAAAAATATAAATAATTGTTATAATTTCAGCTAAATTCGGTAGCTTTTTTCTTTATTTTTGTTGCTTTAAGCCTCTAATTTATTTAATTCGATACACTCTCGACTCATTAAAGCCATCAAATGAAATTGATGTGGCAGTGGAACAATCAAAACGCAAAGCACAGATGAAATGCCTTGCACGTTTGATTTAAAAATTAATTTGGATAAACGTTTCATGTGAAATTATAATGAGTTGTTAGCTACTGAATTGAGAAGACAAAAGTTGTAACATGCGAGATGAAATGATCATCCATTAGTCGTCTAACGTTAAAGTAATTAGAGATTTACTGGTTAATTAGAAGCTGTTCTCATCCACAAGTTGCAGTAAAACATTTCATGAAATCAATAATGGCATCTTACATATGTTCAGTTGCGTAAAGTGTTTAATCGCTTTGATTCATTTCCATGTTATCCTGTTGCACGATTTTAAACTTCACAGTAAATCAGAGCAAGAAAATAAAATGAAATGAAATTAATTTCTTACAAGAAGAAAACTCGTCGAAATTCCGTGAAAAACGATTCGGTTGAATAAAACTTTGTTTCAGACAAAACATTGCGTGACTAATCCAAACTTCTTCGGTTTTTGAATTGGTTTAATCGTTGAGTTGAGTATAAGTAAGAAGCCAATAATATCAATTTAACATTAGTATGTTGTCTTCCCCATAAGGCAAATATTAATGGAAGTTGATTTGCTGATAAAACAAATGAATTTTCTTATTTAAATACGAGAAGAATGATTGAAGAGGGGAAAAATGAAATTAATTTGCAAAGTTGGAAAGTTTTCCTTAATATTCACAACATTTATTACATTGATAGCAACACTAGCAAACATTTACTCGCTTTCGCTAAAAATTGATCTAATTAACGACAAGCTTTTAAAGTTAGCAAACATTTGTGGTCATAATTAACGATCGTCTAATGGAGTGCAATGTAAAGAGAAAGCTGTTTCCGTTTTCTTGGAAAGTGCAAATAGCTTCATGATTTATTTTTAGTTTTACTATTAGCTGCTGCTAATTTATTAGATTGGATAAGACAAACAGTCATCGCTAAATCGCTTTACCTTCAAATTTTCTCCTTATATTATTTTTTTCTTTTTCAACTTTTTAAACGACTGCGTGACTTGACGAAAGTATAAAAACTTGGCATGAGATCATTAAAAATGCGCAATTTTATTAAGAAAAAAATGATGACAACAAAAATTTAATTTCAAACACAAGTTTGAGTACAAGTTTGCATTTTGTAAGAAATAAATTATGAGAAGTGTGAAAGAAAGTTAAGACTTGCCAAGCAAATTTTAATTAAAATATAATTAATAATTACGTGATAAATACCTGAATTCGTGCTTCAGTCAATCCGATTTTCATAGCCAGTTCCTCTCTGAAACGATGTAAAAAAAACGACATTTCATTAGATTTCATTGCGATTGATCACACGTTTCTTGAATAAAAAAAGTTTATAAAAGAGAAATGAGAAAAAAAAATTGAATTAAGTAAATTTAATGCTAATGCGCTTCGACGTTCATTAAAAAGAGTTATTAATGTGTTAGGCAATATGTTCATGATTTAACAATTTTTCTTTTTCTTACGCTTGCGAAAAAACATCATTCGGTATATCGAGTAAGTCAAAAACCAACCGCCCAAAGCAGAGAAAAACGAGAAGCTCAATAACGACAGCACATATAAATCAAATCATTCAGTGCTTCTGTGGATCAGCAATCAATTGATAAGAAAAAGTTGTCGATGATTTTTCGCTTATATAGAACGTCACTGCCTCGGGACAAGGCGAGACGAATTTAAATGAAGGAAAAGAAAAACTTAATTAAGTTACTTTTATTTTTTTCTCATTCCTCAAGTTGACCACGAGCGAGTGAGAGAGAAACAAATTACATTTTATGCTCTTTTTTGCCTCCCCCTAGTTAACATTTTTAATTAAAATCATGAGTTGGCGGAAACTTAAAATACATTTCGGTGGTCAAAGAAGAGAAGGTTGTGTGAGATAAAAAACAAACAATTGAAGCAAATCATTCTTCAATTTATGTTTTTCATTTTGTCGATCTTTGATTGAGTTTGTCGGTGGCTCAAAGTCAGTCTTAAATCTAATATTTTAATCGAATATTTATTATTCTTATCTTTCGATTCAAAATGATTTTCAAGCATTGAAAGTTTAATTAAAAAAAGCTTCTGTGTTGTGACCTTGTAACCGGCGGTGATTGCGGCTGTTTATTAATTGTTATTTCATTTGCACAACATTGTAATAGTTCTCGTACTTCAATCAGTAGCAATCAGTACAAGTGCAATAATAGTAACAGTTTAATCTAATTACGAAAATTGTAGACTGACAAGTTTCTACTTTTTTAATCATTTTTTAGTACATGATTTAATCAATATTCATAAATTAGTTGAGAGTTTTACTCAATACCATAATTTAACAAATATTTATGCACATTTTTAATATCTATGCGTTAACTAATGAGACATGTTTTTCCAATATGATATCGAAGGAAAACGTTTAATTATTTCATATTAAGACAAGCTTCAAATTGAATTGTTGAATGATGGGGAAACTTTCCCACACTTTCATAACATCATTTACAGATAACTCCCAGTTATTAATTATCGTCTTCTTCGAAGTCAATCAGAGATATTTCCAAGAGATGTTGGGAGAAAGAAGGAGAGTTGGAATTTCACAACGAGTTGGCAATTATGGTCATCAAATCTCTTAATTAAATTGATGCTCTTAAATGCATCTCTATAATTAATCGTATAAAAGAAGTACATACCGAGTAAACACATCTGGATAATGAGTTCTTGAGAATGCCTTTTCAAGTTCTTCTAACTGAAAGCTCGTAAATGTGGTTCGATATCGTCGCTGTTTCCTCTTCTGTGGATACTCATTATCTAAATCAACATCGCTATGATCCGACATGGGACTGTGACCACCAATCTGTGTAACTCCACCAGCTCTATTGTCATGTGGCGATCTGCCGTCGTGAGGTATCTCCTCAAGCTTTGTCTCTTCTGATATGCCCATACTGGGCTGATGAAATTGTTGCAGTCGATCGATGTTGAGAATCTTTTCGCCTTAAAGTTCAAGCACTTAAAGCCTGATGCTACCACCAGCTGTAAAACGTAAAATAATAAAAACTATTAATAATTTTTTTCCTTCTGTCATAATATGTAATGATAATGAAACTCGTGTGATATCAGTTGTTGTTTACTGATTCAGTTTATTAAAAATACATAAACTTATACATGAAGTGATCTTCAACACACAACATGTATAATTAATTAGCGAAAGAGAGACAGAGAGAGATAGATGGAGAAAAAGAGAGCGTCATGTAATGATGCTAATGCAGTTTATTTTTTAAAATTATCGTTCGCTTTGCAACCAGCATAAGAACGTTTTTCTGCTAAGTCATCATCTCCTCCTGTTCGATGTTTTTATTTAATTACAATCGAAATTCGCTTAGTGCAAATTCTAAAAGAGAATTGAAGGCTTCTGAACCTCACAAGCATCATTGTGGCAAATTATTGCAGACATCGTCAAATTATATTCGAACATATTCTGATTAATTTATTAAAGTTAACTCAACCGAGAAAATATTTTATTTTAACACGATGAACAAAATTCACCTGCAGCTCGATTATCGTGTCTCATCCCAAATTTAATTTTTTTTCTTATCAGCGATATAACATCGCACTTCTCAATGAGTTTTTGCTTCAACTTTTAATTAAATAAAGGTCAATCAGCTCAGCATATTTTTGCTACCTCAACAAGGCATCAAACAAGCATAAGAGGCCGCAATATTGATTATTGCGAAACAGATTCTCAATGGAAAAAGATCAAAAAGAGAACAAGAAAACATTAAATTGATTGCTGAAAATATAGAACCCGCGAGCTGAAGAGCAACTCGAAAAGGGGAAGAAAAAAGTTTGCAATTTAATTAAAATGATTTAATTGGTCTCTGTTGAATGCATTTTTGCTTGGTTTTATGTAACAACCACTTGGCTTTGATATTGTTTCACTTAGATATGCCATAAAGTGTCGCCAAACTACAATTTTATTCTGTCAAGTTAGAGTCTACAATTAAAATGCAATAACAATTCAATTAAGAAGGAAATCTTGGAGATCTTATCTCGACCTGGAAATGAGAAAATTGCTGTAACATTGATTCGTTGGATGTCGGAGTTTTATCGCCACTTTCCATCAGTTATAATCAATAAGAGAATTGATCTATGTTTAAGAGAAATATAAATTTAAGTATTATGTCGATTGACTCTTTAAACTTGCTATAGGTAAGCTTCTGATGTTACGTAAGATTCCATTTAGAAGTCTTTCACTCCGAAATTAATGTTTATGATGGTTTATATTACATTTCTTACAAATGAACCCCGAAAGCAGACTATTTCAGTTTACATTAATTCAATCATTTTAAATTGTGTGTTGTGATTCAATTAATCGCTGTTTCCATTATTTAAAGCTCTTTGCAGCGTGTTGTGTTTCATCTCAAAGTAATTTATTTTATTAGCTCGGTGTTCCACAATAAAAAATGTTTATATACGAAACTCGGCAGAATGCAGCAGCGATCTATCAGTTTGATTTCAGCTGCTGTTGTAGCTGCTTTTATTCTTCTCGGTTGCAGTCATAAAATTGTTATTTTCGTTTCGCATTAAAAACTGTGATCTCAATTAACGATAATATTTATTTAATTACATTGAATTTAATTATTTGTCCATTAATGTCGACGATCAAGAGACGTATGACTTTTGCATGCTAAATAAATTAAAAAAAATATTCGAATCGGAATCTCTGAATGTCGGGCTGCACATTAAAAGGTAAAGAAAACAACTTCACATGCAATGAGCCCATAATGTGACAATCAACCGAAAAACTTAATTAAGATATTCGTCGGTTGATAATGCTGCAATCTGATAGCGATTAAATAATGTGCATTTTTTTACGCTACTTGGATCTCATGCCGAGATTAAGAATGCGCGGCAGGTAATTAGTTTACACTGTTAATTACGACAGTAAACTGTCGACTTAAAATATATCTAAAATTCTACATGCAACTTCACAACATTCAAGATCTCAAATCGAAGTTAATAAAATTTGAAAGTAAACACTTTGAAGTTTTATGTTGACCTCTCTAAATTGATTGAGTTGTATCAGTGAATGAAGTTTTCTCATTTCCTGCCTCTCTTCATGATTCATGAAAGAACTTCTAGATTACACAATTAAATCGAAGATAATTGCTTAATTATCTGTTTATATCGCAATGACTTGCTTGTTCATGCTTCCACTCTTCTTTTGGAAGTCAATTCTTTAGTTTCTTTTTAGGCTATTGTGCTTTGTTGATGGAATGTTTTCGTTGGCTTTCATTGTGACTGTTTAATGAAGATGTCATGCAACCAGCAGCAATTAAATATCCAACCCATGACTTATGGTAAAAACTTACATTCCTGTCGCGGTATGTGTACGCTTCTTTGCTCGATCTGCTTCTCTTTTATTTATTTAATTATTATTTTAACATCACAATGATCGCCTTAAATAGCAGACTTGAATTAAGTCCTTATCGGTTGTTTTACAGAAATAAAGAAAAGAAGTAAACAAACAAATATTTGCGGTTTCAAAAAAATAAATAAAAATGCACGAAATAATTTTTATAAACTGAATTGATGTTGCTTTTCAAAGCTGATTGTGGAATTTTGTAAGCAGTCAGCAGCACACACAAAAAAATATTTAAGAGCAAATGAATTTAAAAATCTTTTTGCATTCTTCGACTTTGTCGATGGTTTTTATGTAGCGCCTTAAACGGCAAAATTACTTGAACGTTTCTTTCTTTCTCATCTTTATTTTTTTGAAGAAGTCAATCAGACTTCAATTCAATTTGCTGATTGTAACGTTTTATGAATATTTGTGTAGCACAAAACGGCCCTAAGGGAATTTCGTACGAAACGCCGCATTTCAGGGCCTCTCGTGATATGAAACACTTATTTTCACGTTTCAGGTGTTGAGACTTTGTTGTGTAATTAGGAACTTTAAATCATACACTAATTAAGCAACATAGTAAATATAAATTTAATTCTTTATCAAATATATCAACTCAACGTTGTAACTCTTTCATGTCAAATGTAATCGAATGTGACAGCTATTTAATTAGTTTTCCATAAAAGTAACGGGTCAGCGTGACAACTCGATTTTCAATGAAATAGAAATAGAAAAAAGTTGCTCGGAAAACACATCAGGAAATGATCTACTTCAACGCAAGAGTGAGCGCAGTGCTTAAGATCATGATTCGAGTTTACATGGAGTGATAATTTATGTAATTTCCTTTTGCGTGATTCATTGATGGATCAAATAAAATATTTTTTAGTATGTAAAGTAATGGAAGAGTATCTTTAATCTGGTTAGAAACATAAAAGCAGTTATCAACAAATCTTTTTATAATAACAAATCTGCAATTAATTATCCAATGCAGATGTGATCAACACAATTCAAATAAACACATGACTATCGATGTCGAATGAAGTATAAACAAAAGAAACGCGGATACTGTGAGGATATTAATGACAAAACTTCGCCGTGGGGATGAAATCAAAAAAATGATATTAACACGCTTTTGTGTGCTTTTGATAATTTTTCTACCCATAAGTCAAACAATGCTGCTGTTGCTGTCTAAATTGCCATGTATCGAATGAAAAGGAAAATAAGCGTAAATCAATTTACAGAACACCAAGTTGTTCCCTTGTTAAACACCATCAAGATGCGCTTTAGATGCAACGACGAAACATTCTTGAAAAGTCCCTCGAGACATTTATCAGCTTTGCAAGCATTAATCATCAGGCCATGAAAGATGCTTGATGGTTTTCAGCTCTTATTTATTGCACAAATTAACGATTTCGCTAAATTGAATTCCCATTTGGGATTTTCTTTCTTTTTATCTGTTTGATGTTGAACGGGATGTGCATTAAAATGCTTTTCTTAACGATTTGCTGAATTTAAAATTCACAAAAAAGAACAAAAAGAAAAACAATTAAACAATGCGTTAAAAACTTCCTTTTAATTAAGTTATAAAACAGAAAAAAAATTAGCAGTTTGCAATTTTATTACACTCCGGTGTGTCTTAACAGGTACATGAAGAAGTAATTACAAATTTTGAATCTTTTGACGGCAATTTCAAGTCATCGACAGCTACTCAATTAAACTCAATTGACGAAGTCAACCTGCCTTCTTTAAACATCGGAGGAAAAAATGACATGGAATTAATGCGAATTTATGTAATATTACAAAACAGCTGAAAATGTATACACATTAAAGGAATGAATTGTGAATTAATGACTTCTGAATCAATCGAAAGGTACTTGTAAGCTTTGTCGAGAAGCAGATAAACAACGCATTAAACATTGGATTCGCCAGCTCGATTATTAATTACAGTCAATTGATCAATCACAAGCTAATGGATAATGTTATGAGCGAAAAAAAATCCTTCAAGCAAATTGCTGTCTGTCAGTGTTTTTAAAATCACTTCAAAGTGACTGAGAGAAACAGCAATTTGCATAAATAATTAAAGATTTTAATTAAAAAATAAATAAATTATCCATTCTAATTTTAAATTAAATTAAAATTTCCTGCGTTGTTGCATGTTTCATTGTGAAGAACATCTGAAGCGTTATTTACATATAAAGCAAAACGGAAATGTTACTTTAATTTAATTTTAATTTGAAATTCTTCGAGCTACTAGTAAGTAGAGAGTGGTAGAGTTTAGTATTGTCATTAGTGATGACGATGCTTGCTGCTCACACATTTGCAAACCTATTTATTTGCGTAATCATCGCCCGTATGAGCAAAGAGCATAAAATTATTCACGTTAATTCTATTAACATAATTTGATGAAGCTTTGTCTGCCTGGTAGGGAGCGAGTGTTTATATCTTCCTCACAGTTAACAATATAAAACAATTTTGTTTCGTAAATAAAATGGCGTTGAGCGTTAGTAATTTAAATTCAACGTGAATGCCGTCGTCAAGCCCCGAAAAAGTTCTAAACTCTTAATCAATTTTTCACACCAAGAAACTCACTTTTCTAGAACAATACCTCGTCACTAGCACTTTGGCATGAGATTGAAATTAATCGTGATTGAAGTAATTTGTTGCGGTGGCAGAACGAGGAAAAATGTGAACTTTTTACGGTTCAAAATTGTTCATCAACGATAAAAATATAAAAAAGAGTTGTAGATATAAAAAGAGATATCTTTGACACTCAACGTGTGCCATTTAATATCGTTTAAGTTGAATTTAATATTTCTTAAATAATCTTATTTAATTATGTGAAATTCTTTCTTACTTTGATTGAGGTCTTGACATTTTAACTTGTGACACGTGCAAGATTCTATAAAATGTTTTAAATTTAAAATCAATTTACAACTCAACATGCCTAACTTCTTTCTCTACCAACAATCATTATTGAATCTCATTGAATAATGATTTATGAGCTACCGAGAAGAAGAACAGTCATGGAGATTTCGTTCAACAAAAAAGAAAAACTAGAGAGGAAATTATATCAGTTACTAGCTCATGTTAGTTAAAGATATCATTAATCAATCATGCAGCTTTCCATTGATCTTTAGCTGTTGTGTTTACAATCTTCTTTGCCTCGCACCATGCAATGAAGCTAGAGAGTAATCATCTTCAACAACCATATATCGTATCTATTGATGTTATTACGTTCTATTATTTGCCCATTTCTCTATGTTGAAAGTAGGATTAAGATCAAAATCAAGTGAGTGAGTCCATTGATGAAAAGTCTTTAAGATGAAACATTGTTCGGATTATACAATTACGATTAATTTGTATCTACTTGTTTTGCATCGCATGTTTTCCTACTTCATTGTACTTGACGCTTGTGATTTATTTGTAAGTCTATCAAAATTCCGTAAAAAATCAGAAGATTATTGACGAAGAACCATAATTCATGTAAGAGAAAAGAAAAATAAATAAAAAAGGTTAATCCGATTACGATTGTTGCGTATTATTCTTCGTTCATCTCCAGGAGATTCCCGCAACAAAATAATAATAAAGAAAAAGCAAACAAGGCACACAAGACTTCAATGATCGACCGAACGATGAACCGAAATCGTATTATGAAAATTTAGAGACGTTGATAAATTGAATTAATTTAGTTTTGAGTGTTGCGCAAAATATATCGCAAAAAGACTTTTCTCTTTCGCATTCCCGCTCTACCCTTTAATGATGGAAAGTTATCTTTGGCGCTTGACGCTCGAAGCTTGAAGTAGAAAAATAAAAACAACACAAATTTTATGCAATCTTTCTAAGCTGAATTAATTAGGACTGTTAATAAAATATCGCGGAGCACGTTTTGTTAATTTATTTAAAGTAGTAAATTACGGATTTCCAATTTAATTAATTACACAGCAGATATTTGTTAACAAATTGAGATAATTTTTGCAATTATTGAGGGAAAATGCTAATTAGTAATCTAGTTCAAGTTTCTGTTAGATATGGGACAGACACTTAGAAACCATCAGTGGAAACTCGAAAAGTCTTCATTCATCGTGAAATTATAGCTTCTCTCACTATAATTCTCATTCTTATTGCATTGAAATGATTTCATCAAAAGTTATTCCATCTTTCTATTCTTCCATCATCTTTACTTAACATCCAACAGAGTTTTAAATTAATAAAGTTTTAACCCAGTCTGACTCGACCCTAAATTAAAAGTTATGTTTTTTAATTAATAAATGTCAAAATAAATGATTAAGAACACAAATGTTGTTTCCTTAAATGTTACTAACATGGATCAGTCGACAGAAGATTTCAAAGGAGGGTCGAGAGTGTTCTCTTCAAGTCAAGCTTCGCAAACGATGATGAATAATTAGAAGTTGTAATTAAGTAATTAATCATCTTTGACCTATGAGTAATTGATTACAATTACAGGTTCTCTCAAACCAAATATTTCCCCTAATTCCATCAAAATCATCTTTAAAATGATCTTGAGATTTGTTATGCTGGTTAAGGGACCAGCGACTCTTAATAAGTTTTGATGTTCATCAATTAAGCATCGTGAAAAAACTAATGAGTTATTTGCCTTTTCCTTTAACTATTTCATAAATTTTGAAATTCAAAAGTCAAAGCTTTCTTTCATAATAGATAATTCGACTCATGCTGAGAGCTTTAGTTAATTAAAAAAAATTAAAGCGGCCAGGAAAGCGACTGTTACAAAAGAGTCAAAGACAAGAAACGAAAACTTTGAATAATGAATTATTTTGGACATTAACGTTTAGTCTTGTTAGCATTTCAGTTAATTAAAATTGTTAAAATTTGTTATTAGCTTATTGACTAAGTGATTAAGTTGATAATTAATTGCATTCAATTTTTTATTTCGATTATTGAAGTCCAAAGTCGTTTCACTTCGAAGTATCGACCTATGCGTCATAAGAATTATTTTTTTATACAAGTTCTCTATCGTTGAGTTTCCAACATTCCACCGACGACTTCACAAGCATTCATTAAGATTGTCACGGGTTCATGAAGACGACGAATGAGTGAACCAAATAACTATAGCATGAATCACGTTGAAACTAAAATTCTATCACCTTTTAAAAGTAGACACGAAGATAAATATGTAAGAGAGGTGGACATAAAGTAACACCAAAGCATGTTGTTATCGCTTAAAGTTTAAACATAGCATACAATGCGACAGTCGGCAGTTTCGTTCTGATTTCTGATATTCATAAATGAATTAACTTAAGTGACTTTAACAACGTTTAGCTAGGAGAGTTTTTGTATAACATAAAAGCTATTAGTGGGATATATTTACAAGTTAGGACAACAAGGAAAGCTTCTCTTTGAAAACCTTCATAATTTCCATCACTTGATATCGATTGCAGTCATGGCCTAAATTATTTTATGCTTCAACTTCTTAATTGACGCTTGCATGTAAAATCACTTGCACATTAACAACTCTCGAATATTTCAAGTTGAAACTCTTCAAAAGTCGATAACACGAACGCAAAATGTTTTCTTCTTCATTCTCGCCTTCAAATAAATTATTCTTTAATTAAAAACAATTAAATTTACACATCAGCACGCTACCTAGGGCTAATTTTGTTTTATTCCATTTTGTAACCGTCAAAAGCTTACCGATCATATTGGTAAAGAGAACGACGATAAAATTGAGAACTAAAGAAAAAAAGGGTTGAAAAAAGCTTCTGAAACGTGAATTATGTTCACTCGATGTCACGAGGAGTTGCGATAGATAAGTAGCAATTCTTGTTCTCGTTAATTTTATTGCGGTTGCCTCGTGAGTGCTCTGGGAAGAGCAGCATCAAGATTAAACGCGACAGTAACGCGCGTGCTGCTAATGAATTAAAGCCAAAAAAAAAAACATCAACAAAAAGCCGAGCGAAAAGAAGAAATTTGAAATCAATTTACAAAGATCTTTATTGTCTGTTGTTGATGTCGTTTTGTTTGATATTCATCCCATTTCATTTTCTATCAAAAACCATTAAGTCACTAATGGAACTTATCTTAAATTCTTTCCTTCTCTATCTTCGTCGTTTTATGTCTGTTTCTTCTCAACAGTTTCAACAGTCAAACCAAAAATAAAAGAGAAGCGTTGCTCTTGCGAGAAAGAACAAAAACGGCAAAGCAAAGAATTTACTTTTTGCGCGCACGTTTCGTGTTGTTCGGTGTGACATGGACATTAGTTTTTATTGAGAGACTTAAGAACTCTTCCGAAGACGACGAAAATATATTTGTCTGATTTATGTTGGATGGACACTTTTGTTTAGTTAACTTTTAGACAAATTGAATGACGTTTCACTCAAATGATGATATAATTAGTGCTTCTCATCTATTTTGTATTCTATAATTTACCCATCATCAAAGCTCATTAATTACGTAGTGAAACATTGTCGTCAGTTGATGAAATTGTTTTCGTTCTTATTCTCGTTTCATTTCGATAATCTTTCTTTGGTGTTCCGGAGCAGCAATGTCGGCACTGCTTTGACTAAAAAGGAGAAATGAAAATTTCTTTGTCGTGCCTTCTGATGACTCACAAAAGAAATTTTTTCGTCAACGATAACGATGGAATGCATCTCAGAATTTAATTTGAGTTTAGTTATACATCGTGGCGCCCTTAGGAATTTTTATTTCGTAATTTGAGACAATTTTAAAGAATAATTCAATAGGAATTGAAACTTACGCGTTAAAATTATTTATGCAGACAGTTGTAAGTGAAATAAATTAACTTATCATTCCCACTTCCGTCTTCATTAATTTACTTTTCATATTGCGTCACAAACTTCTCAATTGTAATGTTTGTACGTCACTTGCTACCGTTTTTAGTCAATAAATATCTACTTGAATGTTTCATTCATACCTCTGAATTTTTTTAAGCGATAAGAAATAAGAAAAAAACTTATTTGGATGTCGAGCGAATATTTTGTTATCGCAAATTTCATAATTTTTATTTTTTTACATCATGACGCAATACTTCAATGTCGATTACGAGTATTCATATCAAAGTTCAATATTTATGTCATTATTTTAAGTTTGGTTATCTATTTAAATGTTTCAAACATGATTTTGTTTAATGTTGTTCTGCCTACTTAATTTTTGTTGTGATAAGACGAGCTACTAAGTGACATGAAATCACGTGTCTTGTAGCGATAAACAGAGGAAACTTTATACACTCTTGAATTGTTTTCAAAGAACAAATAAAAGCCGTATACGCAAAACCGACGGATAATTTAATGTTCGTGTAATTCATTAAGAAGCTATGGTTTGGTCGTTTCCACACATTTTTTTCTCTGCTTTTTGTTTTTGTTGCATGAAATAAAAAAATCGCGATAAGAAAACTTCACGATATTCCCTAATTGTGCTTAACTAATTCATCAAATTATGCGGATCAATATGGAAAATATTTTAAATCAAATTAAAAGCTCGTTTTCTTGTTCAAATTAATCAATCGAGGAGCGAAACTCGTTTCTTAAGTGAAGCCAAATTGATGGAATTTAAAGAAACAAATCGCTAAATTGCATAAAACATTCATTCATAATTGTAACTTTGATTCAACATTGACTCAAGGGGAAAACGAAAAAGTCATAATCGATATTTGCAAATATTTATTACTTATTTGTTTCCATGACGCGCTTAAAAAAACAAATATAAAAATAAAGTTTAATTTCATGCAAATGGGAACAGCAAATAACATTTATTGTCTTTGAATTGGTTTCGTGAGTGTAATTAATTTTGACCAATTAAGTCGACAAAATAATTAGTAAGGATCGCATCGTAAACTTTTCAATACTTTTAAAATAATTAACCGACCTTAGATGTCAATTAGACAAGATCCATTTTTCGCGATAATTTTTACAATTATCTTAGACAGATTTTTTTTTGTCTCCATGAACGAACAACTTACAACCTTGTTTGTTAATAGAATGAAATGATTGTGTCACTTGTAATTGAATCAATCACAACACAAAACAAGTTTTTTTTTTCTTTTATAACATTTATCATCGAAAACCTAATTGACTTTTCATTTCAGATGCCCAAAACAACAATTATACGCTTGTTAACTAATAATTTATCGATGAAATGGCATGTTTAATGTCAATAAAAGATATATTTTCTGATAAAAATTCATTGTTCTGATTCAATTAAGATTGATTAACGGAGAGAGCAACTAAATTTATTGCCCGTTCAAATTAATGTTACACAAGATATTTTGATTAACTGTTTTCATCGCTTTATCGTTAATTAAAGGAGAAGTTTCTACAAGGAAAATGATAAATAATTTATGGAAATTAAAAATTACCTTAAAGCTGCCAGGTACTTGCTATTTAATTTAATTACTTTTTTCTGTGTAGAAAAGTTTATCAACTTGATATTTGCAGTCACTTTAAGTGTTCAATTAGAATCAAGAATGTGCTATTCACAACGATTATTTATCGCACTTTTATGTTAATTAGTTTATGTTGTTCACTTTGTGAAACTTAACAGATTCTTGTTCTTGGAAACAATTTCGTTGCAATCTCCTTTGAATGAAAATATTTCTGAAATGTTGTGAAAGAGTTTTTCTTTTCTAGTTCATCAAAATTCAATTTTCATATTAATTTACACTTTGATTTTTACAAAACACGTTTCTCCTTCACGATTAATTATAATTACATTCAAACTAATTAAATTTAATCATTATTTTTGTGCTCCCTCATATGCTTCTTATTTTTCTTTTCTTTTTGCACAGTAACGGCGATTAAAGTTAATGAGCTCAAAGGTGCAAACAATTTTTAAGAAATGAACAAGCGAAGAAATGAAAATAAAATAAAAGAAAATATTTAACAACGCACAATTCAAAAGTTCGTATTTTCTGAACTGCACAAAGCGAATGTTGAAATTAAACTGAAAACATCGTGAAAACATTCGTTGCTTAAACGAGTTTCCAGGTGAACCTTTCAAAGTGTTGGTGTGATCGGGTATAAGTTTCATGATACTCACACTGTTTCCACAGCACAAATGTTCGAAACATGCCAAGCTCCACCTTGTTTATTTTTTCTTTTGTTTCTTTCAAGTTCCTCGACTACCATTACAAACTATACGACTTCATAATTGGCTTCATAAACGGTGTAATAAATTTAAATATTTTTATTCAATACATGCATCGACGCAGAAAATATGGAAATGAATAAATATCGTAGTAACGGCCATGCAACTTGTAGAATGTGCTTTAGGGAAAATACTAAATATCACAAGAATCAATTAATGATGTTTTATTTTTTGGAGGTTGATTCTGTTGTTTCGCCACGTTATTATATTTAAGAGTCTTCGGTTCATTTAATTTACCAAATTGACATTTTATTATGGAAGTTTAATTAACAATTTTTTAAAACCTATTTCAGCTTGTTTAATTTATTACATAAAAATTGTGACTGGCTGCATCATAACGAGAATTCATTGGCTGAAACTCGTCTGTCCAACATAAACCGTGGAATTTATGAATGGAACAGAAACGATGAGAGGAAAAAAATAAATTTTGAATCATTCAAGATTTATCTTCATTTAACTGGATTTTGAATCGCATAATCGAACTCATTTTAATTTGTAAAATAAATATCGTTACTTTAATTTAACGCTTTCGGTGGAATAAATTGAGAAAATATTGAAATTTATGATTTTTTAATTTTTTTTCTCGTTTTTAGTTTCATTTTTGGCTTCATTCATGAAGAACATTTTCGTTTTGGTTATTCTCGAAAAAATCTTCAAATCCAATTAAAAGTTTGAGGTTTTCAACAAAAAAAAAAAGAAAAGAAATTGAAAAGAAAAAGAGTAAACAAAAGAATTCTTTAAATGGGAACAAAGTTCAGAGATTCGAAATTTGAATAAATGAATTAAGTGTTAAACTATTTTGAAATCATGTCAATCCTTATAAGTATTATGAGGAAATATTATGAGGAATTTTGGACACAGGAAACATCCATAAAAGTCTCAATCGAGGCATTAACACTGGCGCTGAAATAATACGATCAAAATCAAATACAAATACAAGCGATTAAGTTTCAAACAAACGAAATCTAATAAAATCTCGTTCGGTGTAACAAAAGGAGAAAACGTGAATTGGGCAACAAGCAACATCAAAAAACCCCATAATCAATTTCTCAGTCTTATAATTTTCTTGTCTACAACTGCAGGAGGTCCAAAAAACTTTACGTGATCTGTACCTGAAACCATAGAGTTAAGGCCGACTCACATTTAGTTGCATCTAATGATGTTGATCTTCTCACTAATTGCTTGTTAAGATAATTTCTAAGAGAGAAAATAAATTTTAATCTCAACACTTGCAATGACAAAGCGATAACATAAATAATATTTTAATTTATTTGTGACACTTTCCTGCCACAACACGACAACTGTCAAATGGTCATTGGAATCATCAACATCCAATTTCGTTAATCAGATCGCATCAATCACGAAACATAAATTGTGATGAGAATCGAGCGCTAAAAGTCACGCTTTGAAAATGCAATCTTTTTTCGCCAGACCATAAATTGCCAGCAATTTTCACTCAAATCATTTTTCAGCCATCCAATAAATAAAATTATGATACATTTACATGATTATTGATTTCCACGTTTCGCGCGCGAGGCCACTTTTCTCGCTCGAATGATATGAAACTGACTTTTTACTTCAAGATCAGCCACAAAGCATTCGATTATGAAAAAATGTAGTTTAATGTAATTTATACAAAATAAATTATTGATAATCTCTTTTATAAACAGAAAGGCATAATACTGATGTTAAGTCATAAATTATGGATTTTATTCTCAGATGATGAGAGAATATAAGAAGAAGATGATAAAAAAGCTTTTTGAGGTTTCGGGGAAGATTTGTATAAAGTGTTTTATTGCAACCTCAAAACCATCATCTTTCTTTTAGAAAAATATCAAAGCTTAATTCTGAGTGCTTTCATAAAGTCGACATGGCTAACGTTGAAAATTTGAGAACCTTAAATACATCATTTTATGTTTTGATTCCATCCTTTTTCATCAAGAGTTCATATTTCTCATTTTTCCCATCACATCCTAATTTAAAACATTTAGTTTCTGATGTTTGCATTATCATTACATTTTTTATTCAAATTATTGCAATTTTATGCTGGTCTGGTTGAGGCTCATTAATTTATTTTCCACAGAATCACTTTTTTTTTTGTTAATGCAACGATTTCCTGCCACAACCAAATTATGGTCAATTCTCATTCAATTCCATATTAACAATAAGATGCAGAAATTGATACAAATGAGAATCAATTATAGAATATTCGAAACAGTTTCTAGAATACTCAACACTCATAATTATGAGTCGAGGAAAAATTCTTGATTAAGTTGCCTGCAAATTGAACTCATTAAGTTAATAACATCAACACTTGCTTTTAATGAGATTCACTGACAAGAAAAATTAAAAGTTATAGTGAATAATAACACAATGAAATTAAATTAAAATTGTTATGACAGTCGCTGACCGTCAGAACCAACATCAAGAAATGTTTAAGAATAATTTTGCATTGCTTTAAGTACTCTCATAACTTTAACGACGTCATTGTCATAAAACTTTTTTTTTTATTTTTTCGATTTGCGGTTAATTGAAAATTCATTAACATCAAAGTTCAAAATTGAGTTCAACTCACTTTTTATTTCAAAATTTTATGACATGCTAAGGTGATGAAGGGAAACTTCTCAAATAATAAAAAGTTTAAACTGTTTGGAAATTAAGAGTTTGCAAAAACTTCATTTGAAAGAATTTCTCTGCTGAGAAGTTCAGTTTCGTGTCATTCTTTCAACCAAATACGACACACAATTATCGAAAGGTGTCAAGAATCTACTGAGAAATAATTGAAGAGCTCAATTATTGACACTTGAGCTCGATCTCACCACATTTCAACTCCAAATGCCTTTGGCTGTAAAATTATATCTCCCGAGCATAGGAAATTAAACAAATTGTTTTAATTCAAACTTAATTTCCTGTTAATTTTCTTTAACCGAAAAACCACAGACAGCAGAGAACAAAGCAAACATAAAATTGAACTTGTATCTCGCTCACTCTCAAGCACGCAATTTTGTCAATCAATTTTTATGGCACAATTTTTTTGTCGATGCCCTAATAAAAATTTTATTCAATTTTCCTCGGATTTATGGAAGCTTTAAGTGGCAAAAGTGAACGGTCATGAAACGTAATTTCTTATTGAAGTTTTTTTTTAATTAAAATTTGTATCAGAAATCTTTTTATCATCCATCAGCATTCGCTTTTGTAGCATGTCGAAAAAAATCAGTTCGAGACGAGTACGTGATTGTGTTAAACGTGCTCAACAATGGACCATACAATCGTTTTTAATTTTTATTGACAAAAATCATAAACGTAAGCAGCAACAAGCGATGATTGAATATTGTCGATGAAATATCGCTTTTTGAGGTTTTCCACGATCATCATCGTCTCACTGTTGATTTCGTGTAAGTATTCAGCGGCGCATTCTAACCGAAACCAATCGCTCAAACAGCCCAAAATTCAATAATGAAATTAATTTTTTTTTCTTGTTGAACGACTCATAATGGAGATAAAAATTGCTTCTTGACGCTACCTCTTTCAGTTGTCCATGCATCATGTTTGTAATTGGGATATCTTTTTACTTCACTTGCCTCCCTTTCGAAATTCATTGTGAGCGAAATAGAGTTAATCAGATAAATATCTCGCTTACTTGACTGTACATGTTTCAATGAATTGAAGCCAAACATGAAATGAAGCTTGTTACGATGTTGCGGTTTCTCTCGCCACTGTCTTGTTGAATTTTTAATAAACGAAATTAGAGCTACATTCTCTGTCTGAGCTTAAACAGTTCACAGGATTTGCAAACATCGAATCAGCTGAATAAAATCTCAATTAAATGCTTATATAGCAACTTCAATTTTTACTTCAGATTGGGGTGGTAGTTTAATTGTCAGAATAATCGTCTTATGATCGAGAGATGTGGGTTCGAATCCCGCCCACTCCATTAAATAATACTTTTTCATAATTTCTTTATTCATTTATTCATTTATTGTTTTAAACTTTTGTTTTCGACGAG
>CVRI01000038.1:1254746-1335542 GCA_900005825.1 Clunio marinus | reverse complement strand
ATCAAGGAAAAATTTAATTATTCCACATTAAAAAACAATTTAAAATAAAAAAAAAATCGAAAAATTGAGTGAAAAAAGTTTGGAGCAAGCGGGGCTCGAACCCGCATTTCTCACTTGGGAGGTGAGCGCCTTATCCGTTTAGGCCATTGCCCCAAATTACCACTTGTACGTGAAGTTGCAAAAACAGAATTAAAACAACAAAAATGTTTAATTAACTGAATTTTAAGAATGTTTAAACAATTTTATAAATTCTAAGTTTATAGAAAATATTTTAGTGAAAAATTTTCTAATGTCGACATGTAGGAAAAAGTAATGGAGCAGACCGGGGTCGAACCGGCGACCTCTCACATGCGAAGCGAGCGCTCGTACCTCTGAGCTACAACCCCAATTTGTCTTCGGCATGCAAAACACTTATTTATTCTAAAAGAACTTAATGAAATGAATTCAATTTAAAATTTAATTGAATAAATAATAAATTTCTTTCTGTTTTTATTAGCAAACCACAAAGGAAAAGAAAATATTTTATTTCAATAAATTTTCAACGGACAGTTTATGTGTTTAATTAGCAATTAAAAAAATGCATCAGTTTCATTTGCAAATATGTATTCAGTGCCATTAAAAATTAACGGCCGTAAATTTCTCAACACTCTGAAGCTAATTGTTCAACAGCTGAAGACATCAGTAAAGGCTTATAAAAAGTACCGTGCGAGGCTTTAACTTATATCCTCAAAACTTTTTGTTTTCAATTACAATGATTTATGACCATTCTCCAGATCCAATTTATGTGTATAGTTATGACATGAGAGCATCATTTGTTGTCTTGTAATTGATGATAACACTTGGTGATTAATCATTGATAATTGCCGCGTAATGAATGTTGTGTGTATTTGTGTGTGCTTGTTAATCTACCGTCTTTATGCGTTAATATGATTTAGTTAAAAGAATTTGTAGCAACACTACTCATATGACGTCACTTTTTACGAACATAAATATATTGATGGATTTATGAATGCTCCAAGAAGAAATTAATTACCAATTCTCTGCTCCTCTTTCATTCTCGATCTTCGGTTAATTTCTAACTGTCAAAAAATATCCAAATTGAAAACGATGAGATAATGAATGATTCTCCTTGAAGATGTGGCAATTAGAATGTACGCATTGTAATTGAATAATTTATCATTTCAATCACGAAATTATGACTAATTGATTATTGTTTTCTAATAGAGTCGATCGTTGAAGATAATCGGTGAACGAGCCTAATTTCTGCAACACGAATAGATGGAGATTGAGCGTATAACATTGCACCCCTTGCTGTGAGCTCATCCGCTAAATTAAACGAAATTAGATTGCTTTAATTTAAAAAAAAATGCAAGAATTATCGGATCGGGGAGGGTCGGAAATTACTTCATTATTTCATCAATGAAAGCTCTTCCATCCAGTTGATTTCTTGGAAATGTTCAAGTTTCCCTCTCAAACCATTTAGTCTGATTCTGATTTGCTAATTTTTAAAAATCCCATTTTAATTGCTGAAGTGGCAATAAATCACGAACTGTTTCCTCCTTTCAAAGCTTAAATTAAACTCAATAAAAACTTTTTCTCCTCTTTCCCAAAAATGAAATTATTGCACCTTGTTTTTCAACTCAATTAACAATAAATTTAATGCTGTGTAATATAAGGAAAATAGCTTTCTTAGCGTTTTGCAACCATATTTAGTAATAATCGCCAGGGAAGTTAAATTGAAGCAAAAAGATAACAAATAAAAATCAAATTAAATTCAAGTCAGTGTTTGGAGATTCTTATAAGTATGCAAACTATAATAATTTATCCACTGATGTTTTTAAAAGGAAGAAGGAGGGAGAACTCACTTGGGTGCTTTATCGTTCATTTTAATCAAAACATTTTAATTATAAAAGGCCAAGAACGATGGAATTCCCCCTTCCAATTAAACCAATTTGAAAAGGTGTTTTCAGCAATTTATTCTTTCAATAAATCTTTCCGATCTACCTAGTCTTGATCCATTAAGTTTCATGAATCACGAATTCAAAAAAAGAGGCTATTATTCAGTCGTTTCAAAAGATAAAAGAATTTTGAATGAGACCGTCAAACTCAGCTGAAATTTGAAATGAAAACACTTCAATAAATCAAGATTAGAGCGAGAGAACCACGTCGGCCAGCACGAACGACTCTTATCACGAACGAGGATTTAATTGATTTAATGCTTTTATTAAGTTTGTCGTCTTATCATTCAATTATAATTTCTCCTGACGTCAACAGTCAACGCTTTAAATAAATTAATCATTGCTAATTTTTCCTATCAAGCTGTTGCTTTAAACCGCAATGCGATTAATTTAAGTTTGACGCACTTGATAACTGAAAAAAATAAATAAATTTCGTACTCACAACAACGGTTTAAGTTAATTGAAAATCTATTTTTAAGGTGCTTAAGAATTAGCTCAAGTCTGTTGATAACAGCGAGTAAAATAAAAATGTTTGTCATGAATTTTAGTTGATTAAACATTTGTAATCATAACGAAATTCAATTAGTGACACGAGACATCGAAATTATTAATAAATTAAGAGCACGAGATAACAGATAAGTCTGAAGTTGTTCTTATCGCACACTTGTCATGTCAACATGTGCTTGATTCAGAAACTTCTTTCTGAATTGTTGATTGTGGTCAGTGACAATGATAAGCAACTGATAAAAACAATTTTTTTAATTTCTTTTTCCAACATTTATTTTTATCGAAATTAAACATCGATTTTCATGTCTTGCGATTATTTTAGCAATAATTCTTTCAATTAATTTTATTTCTTAAATGTAGGACAATTAAAGATTTTAATCGTTGATATGTCAATAAAATTAATAAGCACATACAATTTCTTGTTGTAAACAGCATCAGCAATTGAACATCAATAACAACAAACTCGAGCACATGAAAACAGCAAAGATAAATAATTCAATAAGTTTTTAATGTCGGCATTATCATTTTTAATTGATTTTTCATTTCCAATGTGTTTGATGATTATTGATTACCTAGAATTTTTATTGAATTGCATGTCAGTTTTCTACCTACCGTTGAAAAACTAAGAAAAGAAATAAAGTAAATTGGATCGTTTATTGATGGGCAGTTTAGTCGGTAGCGAGTCATGAAACTAGAACCATTAATTCAATTATATCAATAGCTTCAGTCTCTCAATGGAAATACGCAATTTCCCTTAGATGTTTACGAAGTTAGTGAAATTAGTTCTTTATTTTCATAATAATCAATCTAAAGTCATTAGAACGATCCCATCCAAAAATATGACGAAATGAGGATTTATACAACTAAGTGAATTAGTCGAAGTTCTGAGAAAGATATCTAAATTATGTCTACGAGCTTCGAGCATTTATTTTTCGAACTCAAGCTCCACCTTTTCTTTCGTAAATCTCTCATATAATTTAGTTAATATTTTCTCCCACACAAACACATAAAAAAGATGCAATATGGAAAAACGAAATATTTTAAATAAGTAATGAAAGGCGCAACTCTCGATTGGAGAATTTTTTACTCAAATTTTCAATTGAAATTTTAATTGGAGTGCCAAAAAAATTTAAAGATTTTTAAAATGCGAAGGAAGAGAAATCTGGAAATTAATTAATGAAAGCAATTTTTTGAAATTTAGTAATAAATTTTTGTTTTCTTGATCACAATTCACATTCATATGGAGTGAGTAATTTAATAGCCACTGAGTAAAAATCTAAATTGACTATTATCCTAAGTCTATGTCTAGTGAAATAATTCAAGTGATTAAATTCATTTGATTGACATTTTAATTTAAAGTCCATAAAATTTTAGTACTCTCGAGTTTGAGTCAAACATCAAACAGAGCGTTAAGAAGAAAATGTTTGAATTAATTTCGTTGATATTTTGCTGCCGAAAGCCGTTAAAATAATGTCAAATCTGGCAGTTATCATCGACACCAAATCTTGTACCCGCTCTCACCGAACAAAGCACGGTTCATAACTCATTAACTCCAAAATAACAAAACGGTTTACGAACAGAAATTAAAATTATTTTACAGAATACTCGACTCATTTTTAAGTCGAAACGATCACAATTATCTGATAGCGAATGAGCTTAATTTTTTAACACTCAAATTCAGCTAGCAAACAATGATTTTACATGATTCGAAAAGAATTCTCAACTCAGAGTTTTGTTTAATTTTTATTTAATTGATGCAATAACATTTTCACATGGATGGGGTTGCGTTTCTATTTTAAATACCGAAAGCCTCAAGTTTCAATATCAAAAGTCACTTAAAACTATCACAGAGGCGTTAAAATTATCTAGCGATAAGATCATAGTCAAAACAGACAAAAGAAACACCTGAAAAGTTAGTCATGAAATTATTATTAAATTCGAGGCTCATTCACTTTTATCATTTCGTAGTCATCTCAAAAAAAAAACAAACCTTTATGATTCGCTTAATTATCCACAAAAATAAAAAACTAAACGATCATTACAACTGTGCCTCATAGACCTCAAAATTTATCTACTGACAAATTCATATCGCTTTAATAATTATTTTAAAATTAAATAATATCTATTGCGTTTTTTAATATTTTGGGACAAAAAAAAAATGATTGTGATTAGCTTAACATCGAGGAAGTTAATTTTAATCGTTTCTTTTTAATTGAGATTTCCATTCGGTTATTATAAATATTTACATAGATAGCTACATACAAATATTGGACAATTATTTTTCAGAAATTGATGGAATTACCTACTTTATTACTCACTCACATTTTAAGTCGATTGATTGATAAGATTATGCGAATATTTGTGTTGGATTACAAATTAATTTTCAGATATTTCTGTGCTTCAAACTCTGGGAAAGTTAAGAATTTAATCCAACATTAATCGCATGTTAAGTATCTGTTTCGATGCGAAAAAATGATATGAAAGTTCTGCAAATGAAGCTTATTAGAAAGTTGACTCAACTAATGAATCTTTCCTTCTTCAATTTTTAAATATTTTTACTCGAAAACTAAAGTAACGTGAAATTTAACAGAAAGTTATTTGCTTTGTAGTAATTTCCTTCTTTTGCGACGATTTAAAATCGAGTAGAAATGACGACTTCTTATGGCGTGGCGTGTCTCATGAGCTTAATCAGTCATAATTTCAGAAACCGTAACTTTGCGGGATGATTTCGAAAGTCATTTGATATCATAATTGGTTTTAATGGAGAATCCAAAGCTACTCTAAACTAGATTTTCTTTACTTCACCTGCTTTTAACTCTCGATCATCTTCTTGTTATTAACTATAGTTTACACAATTTACTCGCCCTGTCGTTTCTCTCAAATTCTATTTAAAGAATTCAAATCCAATTAGAAGCTATCGGAGATCTAAATAGGCAGAGGCTAGCGAATCGTCTTCATTCTACCATTGTTCTCAGAACCATGAGAAATGTTTAATTCATAGCTTTAAACATAAAATTCTAGACACATCATAATCATCCACATTTGTTTTCTTTCACTCGTAAGAGGTCGAGTTAAGCTTTGTTGAATTGGAATAAATATTCGAGGCTATTATTAAATAGACAATTACTATTTAGACACCTACCGACTTAAGGTGAAAACGGAAAAGTTGTAGAAATTCCAGAAGTCGATTCAAGATAAAATGTCAAGCGGTTGTTGCTGTTGTTACTTATTACACACATTTCAAGTTCCATCATCACCGCCCCATCAGACGCGTTAACTCTTTTTTGTTTTACCCAGAAGCTACTCATTTAAGAACGAGTTTAACATTAATTTCGAAATGAAAATAACATCGAGTGGGAAAAACTTTAAAGTGAAGGAAACAATTTTTCTTTCGATAACTTTTAATTGGATTCTGTCTTAAGTTATGTTGTAGCTTTATAAATAAGTGCAGGGGTTGAATTGAGTTTATCCTCAATTTATTTAATACGAAGACAGCATTCAAAACAACATAAGCAGTCCCTGATCCATAAATAAATGACCGTGATTAAATCTATTTAACTATTCACAACAATATTCATCTAATTTAAATCCAATTCGTTGTGGATTCGTTCGTGCAGTTGAGGATCGCTTCACGACTCTTTTAATCGCCATAAATTGATCTCGATCTACATGTCCATTCGATTCACGTTAATTTATTATATTAAACATCAACTGTTTTCTCTTTCTCATGAAGTTAATTTAAGTCGATATGAATATCTTCTGTAATAGCTTATAATCATTAAAGCATTGAAACGATGAGAAGCGATTTTTGTTCATATCCATCACTGATGGCTTTAATTTGAAATCAAACAATCAGATTTCATTTCTTCTATCCACTTCTCTTGCATAGCCTGTGTACATGGTAAATTGGAACTGGAAAATGGCGTTTAAGTCTCAAAAGCTGATTTTTCTTATTACATTTTACGCTGAATTGAATTTGTGGTTTTAAGTAAATGATCCTCACGTACATGTTGCAGACTATTTAATGGAGAACTTTTTCTACGATTCTTCTTCTTTCATATAATTTGAATTTGTGTATCGCATCGTCATCGTGATTTGCTGTTATCTGTCTATCATTGATTGAACAAAGTTTTTTGAAATACGACGAGAAGTTGAAGGAATAAGAAAGTTTCTCGTTGACTGGGTGATTGTAAACATCTCAAATATTCATTTCTATTTTATAATATAAAAAGTGAACATAATTTATGAGCCACCCAATGACTTGATTTATTTAATAATTTTATATTCTCATGTTTGTTGTTGTTACACAAATAAATATTATACAAATAAGACAAATGAAACCCACAACAATATCATGTTAAAGTTAAATGTAATTAAAAATGTTGTGATGCAGACGATGAATGTTTGTGATAATTAAAGAAAGAACGTGATGCCGTTGATACTTTGGCGCCATGAATACAAGTCATGAGGTCAAATGAATAGTGAAATTTAAAAGATTTCAATTGTCATGGCATATTTACATGAAGTTTCTTTTATAAAACATTTCATTCCAACTTTCAAATGAAGCTCCACACATTCAACTTGCTTCCATAATCCAATTTCAATCAGCAGAACAAAATTGGAATAATTCAACGAGAAAATTATTTCCACCAAAACTAATAATAAATCCATGTTCAGTAAGCAAATTAAGCAATTGAAACGAGAAATTATTTGTTGATGTTGTTTAATAATTCAAATAATTCATTACGATCGAAGTCATGATCACCGTCAAGCACGCACGAATCTGAAAATTTGTAATTGATTCATTTCTTGTTGCCTTTTCCTGAGTGCTTTTTATGTTATAAATGTAATATCTATGACCATGTCCCTCACTACGTAAACATATTTAATCTCGCAGATCACTGGGTCAATGGTTAATGTAATAAGTAATAATTTATTAGATCCAATTTGTTGTGTAATTACATAATTTTCAATAAACATTAGATTCTTATCGTTTGCTTTTTGGGGAAGTGGAAAAGGAAAATGACACCACAAGATTATTTAACTTCACCTTGACAATCAATCGGATAAATTAGTTTTCCTTGTCCAAACAAAAGCAATTTATTAGAAATTATGTTGAATATATTCTGGCTGATAACAAGCCACAACTTTCTTACCTAATTGATGTAATTTTTTATTTTTTTTCGGGATAATTTTGAGGGAATGAAGAAATTATATTGCGATTAATGTCCCTCATTTCCATATTTTATTATTTTATTGAAAATAAGTAGGTTTAGTATAACTTATGGTGGTGTTGCATGAGAATTAATTCCGTAAATAATTTGATAATTCAAATGCTTCGAAGATATCGATGGATTATAATCGGACACGATGTTTCATTCCTTTATTTTATTTCGAGGATGGATTAATGTTGCACCATGTAATTTTCAATTATAAAACCATTCGGAAACGGTGATGAAGAGAAAATAATTTAAATAACAGGGTTTGAAATTGTGTGTCTGATAATTTCATTGATCAGGTGCGTTCCTTTTGTGTCTGTTTGGAAAATAAAAGAAGGAATTTTCAACAAAAGGGAAAAGCAAGCCAGGAAGTTAAAATCCGCACAGTCACTGCCATAAATTCTGAATTGTGAGCGCAAACATTCTTAGGATAGTCACTTAATTTGATTGATTTTGTGCAAGTTCGTTCCTTTGTGTAACCTCAATGAAGTTAATAGAAACATTTATTACATTGTTGGATTACTTACGTGAACACGAAAGGGTTGCATTTGTCACGCTCTTTTGTGTATGGAAAAATTCTTTTGAAACGCCTTCAATATTCTTTGTTGGACTTATTCAAGAAAAAAAATGGAAAATCGAGTTAACAACTTGCTGTGTTCGTGCGTGAAATGTTAATTTAATTCTCAAACAATCATACAACGAGTTTTAATTTATGCTTCGATTGGACTCGGAGAGATCACGTCATTATTGAAGGTTTTTTAATTCTATTTTTGAAAGAACTTTTGTTTCGTCTATGATTAATAAATATTTAAGAAATTTCTTTCCATCAGCAAGGATGGAAAGAGAGAAAAATGAGAAACAAACATAACAGATGTGATAATGACAGAGCGGAAAACTTCCTTGAGCATCGATTACGAAACACAAAAATTGATCCTTTTTATCTCATCAGTAATGATGACCACACAGTCATCTATCGATGTCGGCTTTCTGTACTTGGACAGGTAGACTGTTGGTTTTCTAATTTAAAATTAGCACCGGAAGCCGCAAAACATCAGAATCATTTTACTCAACAAATAATGTGAATTTGTTATGTTGCAAGGAAGAAATGAATCCCAACGGTGAGCTCTGTCGCCATTGCATTCTCCAACGTCAATTAAAATTAATTGCGCGATTTTATCAAGCATTCAGCCAACTTTGAACGTCCATGGGACAGTAATAAACATTTTAAATATTCAAAGAATGTTTGTTTGCATGCGATATAATTTTATTCTCGTAATTGATGTTTAGAGATCTAAATAAATGCAATTTGTATTGATGGAAAGCAGAATTATTTTATTAAACTTTTATTATTTCGTATCTGTTTGTAAAGTAATGGAAATTAGTTTTTAAAAAATATAATTACGCGACGTTTCCATTGACAGCAAACAAAATGATGACAAAACAATAATCAAGCAATTTTGAATAATCATCGTCAATGGAAAATTTCACATTTAATGATAAAATCCTTTTAATTATAGTATTGTGCTTCGAGAACGAAATGAACCGCTACGTGGTTGATCCTCCTGATTTTCTTGTAATTCGTCCATGGTTGCATCGTCTGAATCATCCATCACTGCGTCTTCATCTGCCTCCATGACTTCATCATCATCATCATCATCATCACATTCACTTGTTGCATTTGTATTTTGTGATAAAATCTCTTCACCTTGTGCGTCGAGGTTCTTAAGTGTCCCAGTAATTATTGAACTGGCTGGAATGTCAGCTGATGGTAGAATTGCACAAACAACTTGATAATTCTTTGCAAGAGCTTCATGAAGTTTTGGGATGATGTGAAGAACTGATTTGTTCTTGCGATGCTAAAAAATAAAAGAAAGAAAAAGTTTAATTAAGAAATGATTTTGAAAATATCGTCAGAAAGTTTACCTTCAAGTCACAACTTGCGAAATGACTAAATCGAGTAATATTTTGAACAGTTTTCACCAAATCCATGAACTTTTCTCGATTCTTCACGACATTCTTCAACACTGCAATTCCATGTTTGTTGAACAATCGAATGAAAATCAGAAAATGTTTAAGGAAGACGACAAAAGCATTTTGTGTTGAAATTCCCTTGCAAATCTCCGTCAATTGATTGAAAATCTTTGCCGAACTCAACCAAAATTTGAAGTTTAAATCGTCAGGATTTGTATCGCAAATAATCTTCGACAAGCGATTCATGTAAGTCCGCAACATGTTGAGGGAATTTTTTTTATTAAATGATGGAAATGTTTCTTGATATTCAATTTGTTTGCTGAAAATTTTCTTCATGTCGTTCATCATTTTATCAACAAGTTCTTCAATTCTTTGCAGATTTGCATCGTCAACGAAGATTTGTAAAAGTTTCTCCAAATTTCCATTAAAAGTTGCGCCTTGTTCATCATCACCAACTGAATCTTTCCATTGTTTCTTCAGGAAATCTCCACTGAGTTGATGAACGAGCTCGTGTTGTTCTCTCGATGAACTGAACCGACTGATGACTCTGAGAAATGTCACCAAAGCCACTGCACTGTTACAATTCTTGACATTTCTCTCAAAACTCGTGCCATGCTCGATGATAAGAAAGCAAAGTTGATCTTGCGATTCAATTGATTCATCGCCATCTGGAATCAGCGACATGAGAGTTTCCTTCAACAATTGGTTGTGTCTCTGCAACTTCAACTTGGGACATGACAAAATCACTTCGAAAATTTTCAACACCAAACAAAAGCAATTCTTTAAAATGTTTGCATCTCTCGTGTAAAATACTTCTTCATTTGCATTCTGACTCATCGAAATAAATTCACCACGAATGGCTTCAAAGATACTGACAAGGAATGGAATCACCGCGTCTTTCAACTCTTCAATCGTGCGAATTGGATCGAAGAATCCTCGTTGTTCAACACTCCTAGGGTTACAAGTTGATGATATTTTATAATAAATATCATCGAGAAGAAACATCAACTCGTCTAATCCAAGCTCATACTCAGAAACATCTTCCGAACTGAACTTGAACGTTTCAGTCAAAAGGAGAATAACTTGAGTGTCAATTTCACGACAAAATGTTCGAAGTTTGTTGTTGATTTCAATCGACGATTCTTGTTCATCTGAATTATTTGCAATTGTCGAATTGTTGTTCTTCTTTCGACTTTTCTTCAAAGGTTTGTGAAGATTTTTCTTCTCTTTTCTTAAGCAATCAAATGCTCGTTTCTTAATGTCAATGTCAAGGAAGTCAGCAGCTGGTGGATAATAATTTGAAGGTGCTGCGACAAGAAGTTTATTTAATTTGTTTTCAATCATTACAAGTTGTTTAACACGTTGCGTTACGCACTTCGATAAAGCTTCTTTATCATCTTGTGACCAATGACAATAAGTTCCGATAATTTCTCGAAGCCAATTAATGCAATGAAAGTAAAGATCCAATTGTTGCTTTGTTTTCTCTTCATGCAACTCGTCAATTTCATCATCAGAAGTTGCAAAAGTTTCTGTCACTGTGATTGGCATCACAGCAAAGACGTAAAGTTCGCTTAAGCCTTTGAAACGATGTTGCATGAGAAGACGAGTAATTTTAAACAAAGATGGAATGACAACAACATTTTCACTCTTCTCAATCATTACTTGCAGTCCCAAATTTATTCCCACTGTTGGCTCTTCAAAGTCATCGACATTCACCATGAATTTATGTGCAAGCGATGATGGAAGTTCTTCACGAAGATCAACAGCTGTCAAAGTTTCAAGCTCTTTGAAAAGCTTTTCACTTAACCATGTAAGGAAAATTTGATTGATTTCAAATTCACATCTTTTCGATTGAAATTCAAGACTCATTTCATCGTAAATCATCGCTAAGCCGTGTGGATTGCCACGAACAGATTCGATGACAAAATTGACACGTTTTGCTGCATCACGAATTGGACCTTTTGGAATGTCATCGTCAATGGTAATGTCATGAGTTTTGGTGACTTTCTTGTGACTTTTTGTGGTGGAAACATTTACGACAAGTGAACTGATGATTTTAACAGCGCCAATGATTCCAAGTTGTTTAATTTTCATGTCGGGATTGCACATTAACTTGCTGACAATCATTTCAAGATGCTCTTGAAGTGCTGCGCGATCTTCTTCCAATTTCCTCCTTTCTAAGCTACTTCGCTTTTCGTTGTCACTCGTAGTGTAAGCTAACGAACTTAGCAACTCCATCACAAGTCGATGTTCATTAAACGTCAGCTTAACTTTCGATGTGTCCAAAACTCGCAGTAAAATTTTGTGATTTAATAGCAAATCTTCAGCTGACGATTGTTTCTTGCGAATTTCACCGAGAATGTTCAAAGTTGACATTTTGAAATCAGAAACTGGCGAGAATGGAAGTTGTGGTGACTTTTCCGAAAGAAACTGAACCAAAGATCCGATAATTTCTTTCTTATCACTTGATTCAATTGAGAAAAGTTCTTTAAAGCATGTTGATGAGAATTCATTAATCTCATAAACATTATTCTTATGTAAAGCATTTAACAATTCAAGTAAAGTACCAGAATATTGTGAAATGATTGTTTGAAATGATTCAAAAACTTCATTCAAGAATTCAGTGGAAAAAAATCCAAATGGAGCTTTTTGAATTAAAATTTTCTTGATTGATGGCAAATTTTCTTCTCTCACACTCATCATCACTAAAAGCATCACAAAGTCGAGTGAATTTAAATCTTTTGCTGCTTCTAAATTGCTGATTGCTTTCATCCATGCGTCAGCTATTTTTGACTTTTGTCGTCTTAGTGATTTCTCCAGTAATTGAACAACTTTCATCATCACAACTGACTCGTCGTCATTTGTGTTCCACTTTAAATATTTTCTGAGATTTTCCACAATATCTGTTGGTGACTGCATGTAATAAAGTAAATATTTGACGATTCCTGCATATAACTTTGAAGAACATTGATTTTCAAGTAAATTCTGTACGAGACTTGAAATTCTGACTTTCGTATCGTCGCTGATGCACATTTCAGTGAATGTTTCAATAAACGGCGTCAACAACTCTTGATTACCCGAAAACATTTCCAACAAACGTTTAACAGCATCATCTTGCTTAAACTCATCTAAATCACGAAAATTTGAAATAATCACCGCTCGACATGCTTCACTTTTAGTGTCATGAAGAATTTCAAAGAACTTTTCGTACATCATGTTGTAGGTGGATGGTGCAAGAAGTTGATCAGAAAACTTAAATTGTGCTATGACCAGACCGACAATGAATGCATCTGCGTGTTCGCCACTGAATGGAATTTATTTTTAATTATTAAAACTAATTTTAATTTAATTTCATTTTCAACTTACCGATCAATGACATAAGATTTGAGATTTTCTAAAAGATGCTTCGCAACTTCGTCTTTTAATCCGACAACCGCTAGGAAACATTGAATGAGAGATGTTTGACTTGTATATGTTCTATGTGATTCCTTCATTATCAATCCAGAGAGGAATTTCTGTGCAACTTTAATGGAATCTTCTTTGAGACTGAAAGTTTTCTTGAATTCATCAACGAAACGACAAACACTGCTGTTTGAGCTTTGATTAAATCCCAGTATTGAACGAAATCGACGAATAAATGAAACGGGATCATCTCCTTCTAATATAAATTCACATCCTAAAGAATAATATAACTTAAATTCTGCTCGTTGAATGATGTTGTGAAATTCACTTACCAAGATTTGTTATTTTTATTTTGGAAGAAATTAGCAGGATTTCGAAATAATTTTTTCCTCTTGCTTGATATTCTTGAGTAAGTCGAGACACTTGATGACGTTGCGAAAGAAATCTGGATTGTGAAGCAATTTGAGATGTTTCTTGATTTTGACTTGATGGAATTTCTTGATCCTGTGAACTTGGAATTATGTCAGCTTCATTTTCTTTTTCCAGTTCGTTTCGCTTCTGTGACACGTAAACTGGTTTCGATGTTGTTGGTTTGGTAACACGACGTGATTTATTGTTTCGATACATGTTTAATTTTAGTTACTTTTAAAAATTTGTGTACAATAATAAACAATTTTGATGAAATTTGCGCGCTTTTTCGGTCGGATCAATTTGTTCCGACAATCGTCTTTATCCGAAAGAATATCAGCGTAATCCGTGAGAGGTATCAGTTTTGAGAGAGAAATAAGAGAGAGTTTTGTTTACGTTTCATAGAAAAAAAACAACAAATTGTTAAGCGTATCAGAAAAATAATGATTAAGATTTAGCAACGTTTTAAAAAAGAAAATTTTAAAAAGAATTAACCACAATGAATCTAGGAGGATCAATTAAGATAAATAAATGTGCCATTTTAAGTCTTATCGCTTTTATTGTGCTTTTAATCTACATTTTTTCACCATCATCAAATTCAATTGACGTTCCTAAAAGCCAGCAAATAAATTTACATAAGCTTGTGATTGGATTAATATTAGCTGCAAAGTCAGGTGGAAAAGAAATTATAAATATATCAAAATTAGCAGATTTCGATGAGAGGAGTAAAGGAAAAACAAAAGAAGGTGCAAATGATCCAGTGACGGCTGCTGATGTTTCATCGCATTGCACAATAGCTAATGGCTTATTACGCATTTTTCCTTCATTGGAAATGGTATCAGAAGAAGATGTAAAAGAGAAAAATTGTCCTGAAAGGCACGAAACATTTGATCTCGATCCATCAGTTCTATCATCAGTCAAGTTACCAAATGTCAACATTCCCATTGATGACGTCACAATCTGGATTGATCCTCTTGACGCAACGAAAGAATTCACTGAAAAACTATTTCATTACGTATCAGTAATGATTTGTGTAGCTGTGAGAGGCGAACCTGTCATTGGAGTCGTTCATTTTCCTTTTAGTGACACAACTTTCTGGGCCTGGAGTGGTATTGGAGTTTCCGAGAATTTACCAAATATCAAAGGAGTAATTTAATTAATTTAAAGCCTTTTAAACAATCTTCTAATAATTTTATCTTACAAAAATAGGACCACGGCACTGTAAAATCACCAATCGTGATTGTATCGCGAAGTCACTCTGGAGATGTTCAAGAACTTGCAAAGAAAATGTACGGAGAACGTGTCAAAGTTATCAGCGCAGCTGGTTCCGGCTATAAAATCATTCAAGTTTTAACTGGCAACGCGACTGTTTATCTTCACAACACACACATCAAAAAATGGGATCTTTGTGCAGGAAACGCTCTCGTTAGTGCTGTTGGTGGTCGAATGACGACATTGAAAAGTGAAAGCATATCTTACGGTCCCGAATCAGCTCGTCTTGTCGAAGACGGACTTTTGGTTGAATTAAATAAAAATGTGATTATTTAAATTTGCAAATTAAAAACTCTCATTTTATTTCATTTAATGAACTTTTCCATTATTATTATCATCATTATCATCAAAAGCATTCAAATCCGCCGCTTTGTCAGACTCTTTCAGCAATGGCAAGTCAATAGCAAAACATTTGCAATTGCAACACGTAACGGGACATTCGGTGTGTGTTTTAAACCATTCCGCAAGATGCTCTGTGTGACCGCCATGACGACATGTTTGACACCATGAAAACCATTTTTGAAATGGCTTCGACTTGATGCCAGCGGGATTATAAAAACTTGAAGTTGTTGTCGTTCCCATGTGAAGTAAGCACAATGAACAACGTGGCAGTGGCTTACGACAATTTGGACACGACGAAAGTTTATTTCCTTGTGTTTGATTCCTTAATCGTGCATCTTCTTGAAGTGTCGCTGACACGGACTTACCACAAAATGAACACAACAAAAAAACAGCTTTTGGTGACTTTGGTGATGTTTTCATTGATGTTTGAATGGAAATATCGAAGGCAGCGCGCTTCTCCCACATCTGCCAAATATTCATCATGTTTCTTAAGCTCATAATCCAAGATTGTATTCGATTATCAGTTTGTAAGTCAGCTGGCATAATTTTCGCTCCTATCAATGCAGCTGTTTGAACATCATCAGTTCGATCGACAAATGCTTGTAAAAGTTGAATTCCATCGAGCGTCGCTCCAGTTATTAAAAGACCGTTCAAGTCACCTTTGTCAATGGAATGTAAAATCATAACTTTGACATACTCCGAAAGTTGTCGATCATTAAGAAAAGTACAAGCAAAGGCCATTCGATCACTTATTGCAATTCCATCTTCATAAAGAATTCCTGAGTAAGTTTCATCAGAAAGAAAATTGAAAATTCCTCTCAAATGTGGATCTTGAATCTGTTTCTGAGCTGCTGCACATTGAGCTTTCCATATTCCACTACTGCAACCAGATAAAGCAATTGCTGACATTCTTAAGGAACTTTTCTCATCGTCCATCTCATTAGCACCACGTCCCAATATATCAATCGCCATTCGTAGTCTTAAATGAAACACCGCAAGCATTGCAGCTCTCGTGAACTTCTTTTTCTTACACAAATCATCGATGCAAGTAAAGAGATTCGTATTCAAATCACCTTTTCTGAATGTCCAACCGCAAAGTTCTTGCGCAAAGTCACGTTCTTCACTTCGATAAAGTCGAATACTTCCACTGGTTGGAAAATCATTGAACGTTTTAATCTCTTGAATTGATTGCGCAATTGTAAGTTCGTCGCTGTTGGGAACAATTCCGAGAATTGTCCTCAAGCCAATAAAGCAATCAGCTTTTTGCATTTGTCCAAGAAGACGCCAAACACGTTGCAACGACACATCCATGCATGTCTTTGCATTCTTTTCCAACTCTTGACATTGGCCATAATCTTGCATGATTCGCTGTTGAAAAAGTTCTTCTAAATCGCCGCCATCCATGAATGCACCGCCATTCGGATACCAAGAATTTGTCGAGTCTGTTGGCGTTGATGGTGGTGAAATTATTGGAATTTCTTTTATTTCATCAGAAGTTGGTGTCCAAAGTTTATTCCATTTATCAAAAGTCGCAATTGTTCGATCGGGAACTTGAAATTCCATCAATAAAAGTGAGTTGTTGGAATTAGTTGCAGCTGTTAACAAGAAATTTGACTTTTGTGGATGCCAACAAACGTTATCTAAAGTCGTCGTCTTTTCACACAATTGCAAGCGATCTTTCTTATCGATGATGTCGAAAGGCGCGACAGTTCGTTTGATAAAATGCGCTCCATCTTCAACACCGTCAGTGCCTGTCCAATGTATGTCAATGACATTCATCGTCTTTGAAGAATCCTTTTGAAGGCACATGAGATTATTGGACATTGTTGGACACCAAGAAATTTGTGCTATGTGATTTTGAAGTTGAAAATGATTGATTGGCTCATTAAATTTACGTAAATCGAATAAGTTGACGACGTTGTCGAAGTAACTGGCAAGATATCGACCATTTGGTGAAATATTGACACCATTGACAGCTCTCGTGTTAGTCATTGTCGCTGTTGGATTTTGACGTAAATCGAACATTTTTATGTATTTTTGGCTCATTCCAGCAATGAGTCGCTTTCGATCCCAACACATTGAATGAGCTGTTTCTGAGAGGCCAATAAGGTTCACAATGGACGATTCCGATGGAATTCCTTTCCCAACATCCCAAACCGTGATGCAATGGTCACATTTGTTCTTCTCAAAGCCCATCGAAAGGAGATTTGGTTCCTGGATGTTCCATGCTAACGCTAGACATGGTCGATTTTGTCTTGGTGCTGGAATAGTAAAACATTTATTGTTATTCTTTCAATTAACTAACAAATTAACTTACTAAACTCCAGATAATTATCAGATGTTGGATTAAAATTAATTATAGAAACTTTTCCTGATGCTTCACCACAAGCTACGAGCAACTCATCTGAATGATATGATGGTGTGACACATTTAATGAATTGATAACGTTTTTCATTATTGAGAAAGTTGATTGAAGTGTCGAATTGACTTATAAACTTTATGTTATCTGAAATGAAACTAATTTCATGTTTTTTGTTTTCATAAAATTAAAACTTTTATCACTTACTTGCATTTTGAACTCGTGGAGAATTACAAATGAATTCTGCTTCGTGTGTCTTTTCTTTTAGCTCATAAATAGATATTTCTGAGCTTCCACAAACAACGAATTTATCTGAATTATTAGAATTAAAGAAATTTAGCATTTTTATCAACTGATAATTTCATTGACTGAGAATTGTGTTGTGCTAAGTGCAGAAACTGTTTGAACTTGTTTTCTTCTTGTTCCGTAATAGTGAACAGCTGATATTTGTCCACAACTTACTGCTAAAATATCAAAGAAGTGAAAATATTGATTTTCAAGTTTTTCAAGAGCTTTCAGATATTTTTCTCGGATAAAAAAACTTTCATCGAAGTGAAAAGTGAGACTCAATTCCATATTCAATTTTATAATTTCTTTAGAATTTCATTTATTGATGTTAATTACAATGATGAATCATCGATAACATTTTTTTTATATTTTTATTATATTCTTAAATTTTAAGTGAATTAACATCAATTATAAACTTCAAATGGTCTATATTTAAGGATTTTAATTACTTGCTATAAATGTAATTTGTTAAAGACCTTAAGTTGTTTCTAAAATTGTTTCTTTTACGCATTAGTAAAATTTTAATAGAATTCGGTCAATAAAAAGCAGAATTTAATTAACTTTTCATACTTAATTATCATTTTAGTTTCAACTATGACAACTGCTCCATATAGCTATGGATACATCTTCAAGTATATCATCATAGGTTTGTACAAAAATTGATATTTAAACAAACTTTCTATTAATTTTTATAAAAAAATCTTTAAAGGTGACATGGGAGTTGGAAAATCATGTCTTCTTCATCAATTTACGGAGAAGAAGTTCATGGCTTCATGTCCACATACAATTGGTGTCGAGTTTGGTACGAGAATCATCGAAGTAGACAAACAAAAGATTAAACTTCAGATTTGGGATGTGAGTAAGAAAATTTTTTCCTAAAGATAAAAAAATTAAAAGTTTTGAATCTTCAGACTGCTGGTCAGGAACGATTCAGAGCTGTTACTCGCTCGTATTATCGTGGAGCTGCAGGATGTTTGATGGTTTACGACATCACAAGACGTTCCACTTACAACCATCTCAGCTCATGGTTGACAGACACAAAAAATCTAACAAATCCATCAACAGTGATATTCTTAATTGGTAACAAGGGCGACTTAGAGTCGACACGTGAAGTCACATACGAAGAAGCAAAAAAGTTTGCTGATGAGAATGGTCTGATGTTTGCTGAAACCAGTGCGATGACTGGGCAGAATGTTGAAGAAGCTTTTCTTGAAACAGCAAGAAAAATCTATCAGAGTGTGCAAGATGGTCGTCTGGATTTGAATTCAGCAGAAAGTGGAGTGCAACAGAAGCAGCCCCAAGGTCTGCAAGGCAGAGCTTCACTCAGTGATGATACTCAGAACAATAAAGAAAACTGCTCGTGTTAATAATGTTAAGGAAGAAAGAATTGCATTGAAGAATTTCTTATCATAGCATGAAAATATTTTTAAGATTATAATTACCAAATCTGTTAACCGAATATTATTCTTTTGTATGAATGAATTGAAGTTAGCTAAAGCAATTTCAACTCTAAATTAATTTCTTTTCTTCAGTATTTTTTATATTCTTGCACTCGCTCACTACATGATTTGGTGTTAAGGGATCTTCGTTATAAATTAAAAATATTCACAATTTATAGATTATTTAGAAACTTGAAAACACTCTAAGAATAGAAAGAAATTTATTTTTATAATTTAAAAGAAGTTTAATTGAAATTTATTTCCTTCAACTCGACTCAATCGTCCAATGTTCGATGACAGTGAGAAAACATAAATATAAACATCAAAATAATATAAAAATATTTAATCAAATTTAAAAATTAACTTTAAGGCAAAGTAGAAAATGTTGGAAAATTTATTTTTGTCTTTATTATGTAAATTTAGATGATTCAACTGATATCTTTCCAAACATCCTGTTTCAATATGAACGATTAACTGAGATGATTCAAACCGAACAATGACAATGACAAAATGTTTGAAAAAAGCTTAAAACTTTATTGATTTTGTGTCAAAAAGGCTCTTTCATCTTTGTATTCACATTTCATAAAGAATATTTACTTTCTGTGGAATAAAACTTCTTGAAATATTTAAGAATATTGAAACAATTTTATTCTTTGGATTTGAAATTAACAAAAATTCATGAAAATATGTGAAAAAAAAATAAGGAAATTAATCTCGACGAAGTTTTGTGTTAAGTGAAGCTTCGGCTAAGGATTTTATTGCCAATCTTGCTTGTCGCTTGGGCCGTCCTGTGGATCTTCGAGGTTCCTCAGCTTTCTCTTTTTTCGGCTTTTTCTGTTGCTTCTTCTGTGGCTTTTTCTTAACTTGAGGAGATTTTTTCTTCTTCACAGGATTTGTATTCTCATCAGTGGTTTCCTCTCCTGAAGCTTCACCAAAGTCTTCGGTTTGATGTCTTGTGTTCGTAATATTTGATGATAAACCAGCCGTGTAAATTTCTCTGATTGATCTGTTAATGTCAATGTGGAACAGATCAACTGTCAACTTCATTTGTTTAATTCTATCAATCGCTGAACTGTTGAGGGATTTATCTAATTCTAATTGATTAGAAGAATTTGGTGAAACATTAATTGAATCTTCAGCTGGATTTGATAAAACGGAAGGGCTGGCCATTGTACATGATGTGACAAAAGGTGCGATGGGAGATTTGGCAGCACGTAATGGTGTTATGAATTCATTGCAAATTACTGTTTTTGGTAATTCTTTATGCTGATTTCTATTTAAAGGAGTTGATGAAATTAAAGATTCTGATGAGAATCTCGATGTCGACTCTTCACATATTGTATTTAATAAGTTTGTACGATCTGTGTTGACTGGTTTATTAGAACGACTTATAGGTTTAAAAATTAATCCATTATTTTCTTTTGGTGGTTGATTTGGAAGTTCTAATACTAGATTCGACATCTCAGCAATCTGAATCATTGAATTTCTATTGCTATTATTAAAATTTAATGCACAATGAAAAAAAATTCTCACCTGTGATATTTGTTTCATGTATTCCTCATGATTTGTTAAGATTAGTTTATTAAGCTTTATTATTCCTGTTTTGAGTTGAACTAATCTGGTTTTTTCATTCATTAATTCCGTTGTTAAATTTGTTATTGTATTATTGGCGACATTCAATTGCATTTTATATTCTTGAGCTTTATTTGACACTTCTTTGTTTAATTCTTGATAAGCCTTTAAGTGTGTTTTCAACATTTCATTTTCTTCTTTGTAATTGATGGACGAATCACTTGGTGAATCCATTTTTACCTACTTTTAGAAAAATTTAATAAATAAATTTGTTCGTTTCTTTTGGTTTGAAAATGAGTCGGTTAAAACGTACGTCATAGAGTTTACTCAATTACGCCGGTTAATCCATGGGATTCCGACTTGCGTGGATTTGACCTCCCATTCAAAGTGGCCAAAAAAATTTAGGTATTTTTCATACAAAGTGGACTACCAAAAAATTTGTCCGGGTGAGATAATCGTCCGGGTGTGATAATTACACTCTCCACCTGAAACTAGACTTTGGGGAGACAAGTTTCAGGTGAAGAGAAGTTCACTTGTTCCACTATAATTCTTATAAGACTTTACATCAGTAAAAGTTTATTTATGTTTTTACAGTAAAAAATTATTTTATATTAGAGAACATGTTAAGCAGAATAGTTAATTTAAGTGCGAGAAATGGCTTCAACTCATCAATTCGTAACATGACAAGAAAAGTCAACTCGAATAAATTGACATCTTATAAGAAATCATTAATTTTTTTGAGCAGTTTTGGATCATTGTCATGTTATGACTACTTTCTCAGAGATGGGGAATCTCTTGGTGCAGCTTTAAGGTTTTGTCGTAGTCTTAAAATAGCTTTAACTATTTCTTTAGATTACAATATAGGACTCTATGGGCTAGACGAAAATTCAGAACAATATGACAAGGTCAGACCACAAATAAATTGATAAGATTGTGGAAATGACATATCAAAATATATTTCAGACGATCAAAGAAATTCATCAAAGATCGGCAAATCGTTTGTTGGAAGGATGTCTACATAATGGCGGATTATACATTAAATTCGGTCAAGGATTATCAGCAATCAACCACATTTTGCCTGTGCAATATACAGAAACATTGAAGCAGCTTGAAGACACTTGTTTGAAGCGGAAAAAAGGCGAAGTTGATCAGGTTTTCAAGGAAGATTTCGGAGAAACAGCTGACAAAATATTTGCTGAGTTCAATTATAATCCAATCGCAGCTGCTTCACTCGCTCAAGTGTTTCAGGCGAAGACTAAAAATGGTGAAGACGTTGCAGTTAAAGTGCAATATATCGACCTTCAGAAAAGATTTCGAAGTGATGTCTACACGATTTTATTCTTGCAAGATATGATAGCTTTTGTTCATAAGAATTATAATTTCGGTTGGATTCTTCGTGACTTACGTCGCAGCTTAGAAATGGAATTAGATTTTGTTAATGAAGCTAAAAATGCAGAACGTTGTGCTCAAGATTTGAAACATTTCGAGTTCATTCACATTCCAAAAGTCTTCCATGAACTCACAGGAACACGAATTTTAACTGCCGAATATATCAAAAATGCTTGTAAAATTAGCGACATTGCATCGCTTAAGAAAATGAAAATTAACATCAAAGACATTGATAAGAAACTTTTCGAAGTGTTTGCTTATCAAATCTTCAACACCGGATTTGTTCATGCTGATCCTCATCCAGGCAATGTTTTTGTGAGACGAGACAAACTTGGTGCTGTTCAATTAGTGCTTTTAGATCACGGACTTTATGAAGATGTTCCAATGAATATAAGAAATAATTTGAGTCGATTTTGGGAGGCGATTGTGCTTCGTGATTATGAAATGATGAAAATTTACAGTGATAAGCTTCAAGTGTCGGATCATAAACGATTTGCTGAGATTCTTCTTCAGAAACCACTTGACGTTAACAAATTTAGTTTCGCAACACGATACACGGAAGAAGAAGTTTTGTTTATGAAGAAACTTGCATCGAAACATTTTGATATCATCATGAAAGTGCTCAAAGAAATGCCACGAACTTTAATTTTTATCGTCAGGAATTTAAACATCGTTAGAGCGATCGCTAAAGATCACGGAGATCTTGTTGATCGTCCAAAGATTATGGCACGTTGTGCGATTTCAAATCTCTTCAAATCTGGTGGAAATTTCCTCACAACATTCACAAGAAAAATTTACTTTGAATTTCGCCTTTGGAAGCTTTTCATGCAATATTGGATGATGAGAAATTATTTAAAACTTTTGGAATTCGTTGGACGAGCTCCAGAAAACACTTCAGCGATATTGAATTTTGAATTTGAGGGAAACTAAATTAGTTGAAGAGACAAAATATATTTAAAAGAGGTTTAAACACTGAAAGAAATTTTATAAAAATATTTAAGGAAATAAAGATTTTTGTACTGTTGTAAAATGATTTTTGTGATGCATTTATTAAAAAATTTTAGGTACATTAATGGCATTTTATAACTCAGAGTTTCTTTATGCAAAATTCCGTTCTTGTTTTAACTCAGCCTTGCAACGCACGAATGATGTAACTTCCAACATCAAATGGCAACTCTCCACATCGATAATAATCAAGAACTCCTCTGATATCTCGCAAAAATATGGTTTTAAATTCATGATTGAGGTAATGATTCTGTCTGTTATTCATTCTATGTAGAGGAAGACTTCGAAACAATCTGAAATGGAATTGCAGTGGATTATCTCCATTTGATGGCATCACATCACCATAACCAAGGAATTCTGTCCTCAAACTCGAATAAAAAATGATAAAGATTTGCAATGTGCCCTGAGAAATGAAATTAATTAATAAATTTAAATTAAATGTCGTGAAATTTTACCATTTTTGGTTGATAAAGTTCTTCCTTCAACCACGGATTCAATTCCAGCAATTCAACGTCAAACATAAGTCTCGATGCCAAATCTCTAAGCTTTTCATAATCGTTAACTTCCAAAATAAAGAAAATTTGACATTTATTCGGTATTTGGAATCTTGGGTGTGGTTTTGAAAGTGAATTGAAGTTGTTGTTGTTTGATCGACCAGTTGCGATGTTTCCTTTCTTATTATTCGACGAAGTAGAAGGAAATGAAGTTCGTGATGTTTGATTATTTCTTCTTGATGGTCCCGCAACATTTTCATTATAAAATGTCGTTCGTTTTGTCGATGAATTATTATTTGCAGCCTGATTTGATCGCCATGACGGCTGATTTCCTTTCTTTTCTATTTCTTCTGGTGAATCAACATGAAATTCACATGGAGGGAATCCTGAATGATTTTCTTCTGTTACAAGAATTTTTGTTATCATTGCAATCAATTTTTTGTCAGCATTTTGACAGTTGAAATTTCGTTCTGTAAGAATTCTCAGAACAAGATCGTCAAGTCGTTCTCTCATTTCAAGAAGAAGTTTTCCAACTTTCACATCCATCGAAAACGACACTAAATTGTCGATTTTGATAAGAAAAGATTCGTGATTGCTTTCTTCTTCCCATCCATTACTCTCGATTGCTGTTGTTAATGAAGCACCGGCAGTAAATAATAAATGGAAGCTGTTAATTATCGTATTATTCCGAATCATTGCAATTCTTCCAATTCGATTTTTTTCTTCAAAGACAACCCAATCAGATGGAAGTGTCTTTAAGAAATCCATCGCTCGATTACCTCTCGTAGTTAAAGTGCTACTCATATGGAAAACCAGCTTCTTATCAATGTCGCTGTACATCATTTTCCTTTGACGATCAATCCTTGCTACATTTGGATATAAACCAGCGCAAAGACATGACCGAATCACTGGCCATTTTTGAGAATTTCCATTCAACCAATGTTGGTTTGAATTGATCAATCCCGCAGCTTTAAGATGTGAATAAATTTGTGAACAAATCGGATTTATAAAATTATCTTGACAAAATCTTCGCGTGTTTTGGTTTTTTGAACGAAGTAGGTAGAAATTTAAAAAGATTTTCGCCATCATGAAATGATCGCTTAATGAATTTCCACCATAATTTCTTTTCACTTGATCACATTTAATTCGTTCATCAGCTCGTGTTGGTAGAACAAATAATTGATCGCCTGATGACATCACAGCGACGACATCCAAAACTGGATCCAAATATCTTAGAACAATTGAATAAATGATCATTTTGCCATATCTCGCATCAATCGGCATTTCTGCCAAATATGAGCCAAGAATTGTTAAATTTTCATTCTCATCGAGAGCTCCAAGACATTTCAAAAGTTTTATGCTTTGTCTTATGCTTAGAACTGACGGAGTTGCGATGCATTTCAACAGAAATTCTTCAATACTCATCGTGTTGTTGATAATAAGTTTTGATTGCAAACAAATCTCAGTGAGTGATGTTCGAAGTAGTTGAGGAATTGTCGAGTCAAGCATTGAATTGAAACGATCAATTGAATACATTCGAAACACGATTCCTTCATGTACTCTTCCAGCTCTTCCTTTACGTTGATTCGCCGATGCTTTGCTTATCCATTGAACACTTAAACTTGATGAATGTGAAATGGCGTCATAAGATTTTTGCTTTTCACGTCCACTGTCAATGACAAAGACGACATCGTTGATAGTTATCGAAGATTCAGCAATGTTTGTTGACAAAATTATTTTACGTTTCCATTTGTCAACCGGCTTTAAGACTTTCTTTTGATCTTCCGTCTTCATACTCGAATGAAGCATAAACAATTCAAAGGGTTTTGATAATCTTTGATTAATTAAATTCGCTTGTTGTAAGATGTCATCATAACCAGGAAGAAACACAAGAATTGCTCCATCAACTTCAGTTTCGTTTTGAATCTGATCGATGAGTTGAAAAATTAGTTCATGATCGATTCCTTCTTTGATTATAAAACTATTTGTCTTTGATTTGTAAATTGTGTCATAATAAATGTTGAGCAATGCTTTATTTAAAGCTGTTAAATTTTTTTTCTGTATGTCGAAAGTTCACTGGTAAATTCTCAGCTTGTACGAGATGCTTGAACTGATCAATTCCACTTTCAATATCTTCACTTTCAATCAAATCATCGAGAACTTCGTTTAGGAAATTGACGTCGTCATCATCCAGAACTTCTTGAATCACATCATCACAATTTACATAAGCACTTCTGGAAACTTCAATTGGTTGTCCACTCCTCAGCTTTTCATTCAATTCATCAACTTTCGGATGACTAAACTTCACTTGCTTCAAAATATCTTCCAAATAAACTTCCTTCACTAGAAATTGTTGAACAAAAATGGAAATCTTTCGACAATCACCAAAATAATCTTCAAACACTTCCGTATCCATTGTCGCTGACATGATGATGAGTTTCAGATTTGGATTCAAATGAAAGTTTTCCTTGATTGAAGTTAAGAGAAAATCATTTTCCTTCGCTCGTTCATGAGCTTCATCGATGATGACATGAGTGATGTTGTTGAAAAGTGAGTGGGGATTGTCATACATGAGATAACGACAGAACACTCCTGGCGTTAGGAAAATGCAATTTGTGTCTTGTGAAATGTTTGATTCCAAACGAATCTGAAAGCCGACTGTTTTGCCGCAACTTTGTTTACGTTCATAAGAAACTCGTTCAGCACTTGCAATGGCTGAAATTCTTCTCGGCTGTGTGCATAAAATACGACATGGCTGACTGTTATCTTTAGCATGCTCAAGGATATATTGAGGAATTTGTGTTGTTTTTCCAGATCCTGTCGATCCCTCAATCAAAACAATTCGATTGCTTCCAATTGCCTTCAATATCTCATCACGATACGGAAATATTGGCAAACTTTCTCGAGTTTTCTTTAAAGCGCTTGTGATTTCTTCCGACAAAGGTACAAGAGATGGAGGCTTTGAGAGAATGAAAGACTTTGATTTGTTTCTTACGATCTCCGGTCTTGAGGCAACGCAATTTTCCTTAGAAAATGTAAATTCTCTTGTAAGATTCTCCATGATAGTCACTGTTTCTTCATTAACTTTAATTTCAACACTGCTATTCATGAATTGTCCATTTTCTGTGAGTTTGTAGAGTGAAAGTCTTCGATTGTCCGCTAAAGTTCAAAAAGAAGTTGAGAGGAATTTAATTCACAAATTCGTCCAATGATTACTCACCACGTCCGTCGGATTTGGTTCGTAGACTATATTTTGGTGCCAATTTATGCACGAAAGCTCTCTCAGCATTTGATAATGTAGCTGGAAACTCGTAAACCATTTGATCATCATTGTTGAGAAAAGCTTTGATAGCTTCTTCGATTTTAATTCTGAAATCAGCATCGATTCTGGAAGCATTTGAAGTTTTCTTATTTTCCTTATTTTTATCTTTCTTGGAAAACTTGTTTTTATCCATTTTTAATCGTATTTTGCTTGTTTTTCAATAATTTCATTAAAATTTTTCAAAGTTTGTTTTGATTGTTTTGTTTGCGACTAACATGCGAATACATGCGGAAAAACATACGAATTGTTGATTTTGAAAATAAAATTCCGTTACACAACGGAGTAGATAGAAAATTTTTAAAATTTAGAAATTTTCACTACTTGCCCTTGACATGTCAAATTAACCCTGCGTAGAACTTCTAAAAAGAACACTTTCTCAGGAGGTCACGTGTAAAAATTAAATTGAATTTAATTAAATTATTTTTGAAGTATTAATATACCAAGAATATCATTAAAAATGGAAGGTGATGCAGGTAAAGTATTTAAATGTCCTATTATGCAATATAATTTTAAAATTCCTTTTCGCAACAGATCCAACCTTACTTGAAAATATTCCCGAACCAGATTGGGATTATATAATTTCACAAGATTTGATGCTATCAGATAACTTGCCTCTACCTGAACTAAATTCAAATGGTATTGAATCATATTTTACAAGTTTGTCATCACATGACTTTAGCGAAATCGGCATATTTACACATTCAGAAGAAATCATTTCACACGATTATGAAATTCCTGAAATTGTTTCACATGATTTTATTGGAAATGGCGTCCCGATAGTTTCGTCAAGTACTACTGATGAAGAGAACTCGAAAGAAGATTCAAACTTATTGCTTATTACCATACCAGAGCATTTACAAACATCGCAAGTTTTCGAATCTTTTCCTTCAGCTCACTTAAATTCCCAATTGATCCAAAAGATTTCAAATTCATCCTATGGACATGATGGCGTTTTTTTACAGAAATCGAAAAAGATGTCAACTGAGTCAGAGTTCACAAGATGCACGCCACTTCATGTTATTCAGGAGAAGATTCCAATGAAAAAATCGAAGACAACTGAAACTAAACCTTGTCTTGGTGATAAAAATAATTCTGGGAGACGAAAGCAAAGTTTTCAGCTGACAAGAGAAGATGGAATCGTTTTCTACGATGTTCCAAATGTGGGAACACCACAAAGACACGAGCGTCATATGCCGAGAGTTCTTGACGACTCATTCATTTGGATTAACCCTGGAGAAATATCTGATGAACCAAAATCACCATCATCATCAACTTCTCAAAACAGTGTTCAATGTTCAAAATGTGATGGCGTTTTCAAAAATGTATCTGAACATGTCTGCAAGAAAGAAAACGAAATTATACAAGAATCAGATGACATTTCTCCAGTCGTTGTCGATGTTTTAGAAAACGTCACTGAAACCAAACTCTTCAAATGCTCGATTTGTATGGAATCATTCGAGGAAGGCGAAAGTCTTAAAACACATTTAGATCAACATGCAAATGGTCATCGTTTTCAATGTGAAATATGCAAGAAAAAAACTTATAAGCTTCATAAAAATCTTAAGGCCCATCAAAAGTACTGCTCACGAAGAACAGAAGAAGCCAAATCAGATTCAGACAGTCCTGAAACAACCCCACGAAAAATTATCACCCGTTCATCCTTGAAGTTAAAAACAAAGTTGAAAAATACGTAGAAATCAAGATAAAACCTTTTTTTCTAAAATGTGATTATATTTAATGAAACATTGAATCAAATCTATATAAAATAAATAAAATAAACCAACCAAATGTGTTGGTGAGATGAACACTTTGCATAACATTTTTATTTATTTTTAAAGAACCGACGGCGACGCTGATGAATTCTTGAATTCAAGTCAACGTTGACGTAACGTAGGCAACCTTTTTCTTAATTTCCTGGAAATAAAATATTTTAATTAATCAAAATGAAGAAAATTCTTCTATCAAAGCCAACTATGTTTTTTATTCAAAATCTTATTTAGTTTTCTCTAAGGAAAAGAAGGACAACACATTTACAAACATACACTGACTCAAGTAATGACTCAATTAATGTAATAATTCGAGACGATAAATAAATAAATCTATGAACATAATGATGAATGAGAGGCCTTTAAAAATAAATTAAAACTACGAAATAAAAAAAGCGAATCTTATGAAACCAAATTAACTAGAGAATCAATGGACACAGCAATTTATAATGATGATGACGATCGTCGTTGAACACTGAACAAACTTATCCAAAATTCTCGAAATGATGAATGAAATAAGGCAGTTTACGTCCTTTATTGACTTCATCACATGCTGACATGACACTTTTGGTGAGTGGTCTGGGACCACATGAGAAGACACCAATCTTTGACACCTTTTGAAAAATTGAAAAGAAAGAAAATTTTATAAACTTTACTTAAAACAAAATTTTAATTTGACTTACATAAGAATGCTTCTTTTGTACAAATTTTAAGAAACTGGACATGTCAGGTCGTCCAAAATGATTGACTGCCTTTAGTCCCGTAAACATTGATGTCTTTGACAGTCTCTGGAAGTGATTCTCACAAATATACTGTTGAAAGAAATTTAAAGTTGAAGTTTAAAAGAAAAATTGAAAAGAAACTTCATTCAACTCACCAACATTGTCGTGCGCAAATCAAACTTGTGGAAGAATTGCGTGATGAAAATATGAATTTCTAGCACGTTTGTGACGTCTTTCTTCTCAACATCTCGCAACACATCGATGAACCACTCAAAATGTTTATGCGATGGACAAATCCATAAGAAGTAAACTTTTTTACAAGCAACACCAGAGTACCGGTTTGTGCTAGTTCCAAAAACTAAATCATTTAAGATTGATGCATAAGGCGTCACACCAATTCCACCACCAACCATGACAGCAACTTCAAACTTGTACCAATCTTGATTTCCACCACCGTAAGGTCCTTCTATACGAATGCGAGGTTGATCATCGGGATTATAATTGCAGGGATCGAAATAATTTCTCAATTTCCATGTCCATGGACCTTGCGCTTTAATATGACAGCTCAAAAAATTCTCATGTGGCGCTGACGTGAGAGTGAAGCTATGCATCTCTTCCGGCTTAATAGCTGTACATGAAAACCTCACCCATTGACCCGAAAGATATTTTAAATTTGGTGGTCGATAGAATTTAATCTTTATGACATCAGATGGTAAAAGTTCAGCTTCCATAACATCTAATGCCATATATTTAGTTCGTAATGACACAACTTTATCTAATGTGAAGATGACAGCTGGCCCAATGAAGAACATCCAGAAACGTGGCGCACCAGTTAGTCTTGCAAGACCATGAAGCAAACAAAGAATGTAAAGAACGATGTAAAGTGAATGTGCATTCCAAAAGTATTTATAAGCACGTTTTCGAATTGTTGGATGAGCGAAAGCAAAAATGATGCACATAATAACAAAGAGAGCGATTCCTGTCACTCCCGTTAACGTTTGAAACAACCAATAATTTATATCAGGTTTGTAATCAGATGCAAAATGAACTTCTTTTGTTAAACATCTTAAATTCTCATGAGATTGCGTCGACACATGATAAAAGTTTACAATATGACCAACAGTATGAAGCATTGAGAAGAAAAGTGCGGTGCAAGCAGCAATCTTATGGAACTGAATGTGAGAATCCAATGGAATGTATTGCTGGATAGGAAACTCTTTAAGTTTCGTTAAAAAGTTTCTCGACATTGTTAAAAGAAGCAACGAATAGCAAAAAGAAAGTGAAGCAGCTGATCCTCTTGTAATTGCAATTCCAACTCCCATAATGTGACGTAAGTCGGTATGTTCAGCCATGAATGAATAATCTGAAAAATTATTATTTAATTAAAGTATTTTCCTTTGTATTGTAATTTTCAACTTACGAATGAATCTTTCAACAAACAGCGCAATTGTGATGACATAAAATAAGAAAAGATAGAAAATATTCTGTCGATTTTCTTCCAAGAATGTTGTGTAAGCATCCCACTTCTCTGAGATCCAATTTCTTTCCGAATCATTAATAGGTTCGATTGCAAATGAAGTCATACGTGCAACGTTTGTTGATGTGTCGAGAAAGTTTTGTTTTGCACCTTTGCAATCTAAACCAATAGCAACAAATTCCCCTTTATATTCTTTCATCATTTGTTTGAAATCTTGATAAGTTAAATGATTTTTATGTTCAAGACCAACATCAGAGAACATTCCATCAATCAACTCCGTCACTTGATCATCGGTTAAGCTTGTCGTTCTTGCAATTTCCACCAAAGATCTCATCATTTCTCCAAATTCCGCTTTATCTATTACACCATTGCGATCATTGTCGCACATGTCGAAGATAATTCGAAGTTTATCTTCAGTTTTCCCTCGTGAAAAAAGCACAACAGTTTCAAGAAACTCTTGGAATGAAATTCTTCCATCTTGATCTTTGTCAACGATGTTAAACATTTTCCTGACAAACATCGCATCTGATTTCATGCCCAAAGCAGCAGCAAATTCTGATTTTGATAAACTTGTTCGCATCACTGTCATAACTTCCCCGTCACTCGATGCATCAGATCTTCGTCGTCTCTCACCTGGTCTAAGACCAAATGTAAGCGCATAAGCTTCACGGAAGAAATGTTCGAGTCGCTTTTGACGACGTTCACGTGTCTCCGCTCTTGCCAACATCAACTCTCGATTTTGTTCGTGAAGTGTCATTTCTTTCTTATGCAAAATAAGAAAATCTTCGAGCTTCTTTACAAACTTTCTTCGCGCGCTAGACGTCTCAAGTTCAAGCACCAAGTCATGATCATTGTGAATACGAAGCAACACTAATGGTCGCTTCTTTGTGTAGCTTTCTTGACTTAATTCAACTTGAATAATTTCCACATTTTTCAAGCTAAATGTTCGAAGCTTTTCACCTTTTCTATCGACTGTATAAATTGCTGATTCGGGACCAAATTTCACCGTCACCAAACGTTTATGATTCGCATGAAGCCATTCGCGTGCAATCATTTTATCAACTGTTTGTTTTCCAGTTTTTGTACGCATTGTCTCTTGTTTCACTTTTAATCGCCTTCGTCGTCGGTTCTGAAGTTTCACAACACAATAACCAGCAGTTGCACAAAGAATTGGCACGAAACCGAGAAACACGCAAGCATAGATGTAAGCAAGTTCTGATCCCGAAAAGTAATCGTAACCTTCGAGATGATTACAAGGTTCCAATGAAGATGTGTTAATTTGAAATTGTTGTGGACATGGATCGCCATCAACGAATTGAAAAACATTCTTTTGAATATCTTCCGGTCCAATGTCTGTGCTGTTCACAATGACGTCCCATAATTTTATTTTCTTCAAATCTTCAATTTCTTCCTTCGTAAAGATTCCATTGTCTTCATTCTCAAACCAGAATCGATCAGAATCACGAATTCTTAAAAATTGCTCAAGAATGACGGCTGTGAAAAGTTCTCCTGGTCTTCCATATGATTCCAACATTCCACCGATATAAGCATCGACGTTATCCAATCGATTCTTGTAAGCTGAAATAAGAATTTGAAGTAGTTCAGGTTTCGCTTCAAACAAGGCTGGGTTGATTTCTTTCCAATCTTTACGACGTGGGAGTTTGTAAGCTTGACGTGCTGTGTTGTAGTCAGCAAGTCCATTATCACGACCACGCATGATATTCAACGCTCCTAAATCTCTTCGACTAAACTCCATTGGACCGAAAAGTTTATCGCGAACATCTGAACATAAGAAAGGATCTTCACGTTCAGCTAATTGCGACGACATTCCCATAAGAAGTTCTTCAACACTTGAGTCTTCAAATACATCCTGAAATTAATTAAAATATTTATTTTCTTGTTTCTCTTTAACTTAAGTAAGCAACTCACACTTGAATCCCACCATGTTGAACATAATCTCAAAGCTGGAAATCCCATCGGCGTTTTTCGATATTCACAATTTGCATTTCGTCTCATAATTCCAGGTGGGATGAGTGAATGACCAAATCGAAATGCAGCTGATTGAAACATATGAGAAACGCCTGGATGTACATCAGGTTGATATCCTTTGTAAGGTTCAAGTTCGACACCGCCAAGAAATGATGGCAAATATTCATAGACGAAAATGTTTTGCATTGTCGCAATGACTAAACGACGTGCACGTTGAAAAATATCTTCATCACTCCACGATGGATTCGTTTGCTTTACACGATACGCCAACTTGTTGTGCCAACGAAGGAAAAGAATTGCAAACGAGAGAAGTGCAGGATTTTGATTTGTGCGTGGATCACCAAGAACTACAGGAAAGAATCTGATAAGTGAAGGTTTAAATAACTTGATTATGTTTTAAATACTTACGATACAATCGCTCGGGGCTTAATGCACGCATGACATGTGGCACGGGATTGTTGAAGAGCGGAACTCGCATAGTGTTTTTAACTGGCATTTTGTTGCTTCTGTCAGTCAACAACGTTCCATTCTGAAACGATCGCATTGCATTGAGCCAAGCTTCTGAAGTGCTGTAAATAAAACTTCCATCGATCCATGCTGTCATTTGATTGATCTGCAGGCGATTTGGAATATTTATTAAGTTGTGAAAAAGAAAAGAAAAGAAAAACTTGTTTCAGTTTTTTGTGTTTTCGTTTCACCTGTTCTCTTGGTGCATTTGGACTTTGTCCAGTGTTTCGATCATACATCGCTCGATGAAATGGAATATAACGATCACCACGACAGTCTTTATCATACATTTCATCACATTTTTCAATCTCAATTCGATGCATTTCGATGGGACATCCTGACTCGGACGCCATCACAATCTCGTTTGTTACGACTTGACCGAAGAAAGCTAAAAGTGCTGTTCGATTCTCCTTTGAACCAAGGCCATCTTCACCTCTCATAAACAGTCGACTAAGTTTACGAGGTGATGGACGTTCAGGACCTGCCATCCCATAAACTCCATCTGAGTAAGCTGAAGGTGCTTTTCTCGTTAGATGTGTATCTAAAGAGAATCAATTACAAAGAATATTAATCAACACAATCCGGAACAAAATGATTCTCGATATTATGAAGTCATTTCGACACATTTAACCACCCCAATTAACCGCTACGAATGACTCAGAACACTTCCGTGCTGCTTTGCTAATTTTACGCTGATTTGTTTCGGTGATCTTTAAAAATATTTGCAAAGTAATTAAAGCGGATATTTTTTTTTCTGTTCCTATCATGTATTTAATTATCCCTCGGTTTACTGTTCACTGTTGATTCTCGTAGCCGGCGTTTAACTAACAGACATCACACAACGTTGTGTCGTGACCTTCACGCTTTGCAAAAAGATAATTTCGTTTATTCATTTTTAAACTTTTTTTTATTTAATTTTGCGTGGATGTAAATGAAGATCGAGTAATCTCAAAGCGGAATCATTCTAGCGATGTAGCATTACGGAAAAATAAGTTGATCAATATTATGATTGATTTGGAATCGTCAAATCTCACGCTAGTTGTTTAGAATAGATTATTCAAATGAACAAGCTAAGTTATGAGTGAGGTAATTGAGATTATAGGAAGCTAAGAGTTTAGAAACGTAGTCAGTTGAAAGAAGTTTGCCGTGGAATTAATTTTTTGTAACAAGTTTAAATAAGTGAACGTTTTATTGTTGTTGTTAAGTTCATTTTTGAGGTTGAAATGTGCGTTGGAAAAATTTATTGAAACATTTAAAAAAAAAGTTGTGTTAAGTTAATTACAATTTAATTTTAATGAATTATTTCGTATGAAATGTTTAAAAACGGAAGTCGATCGTATCTGTTGATATCTTAAGAAATATTTGCAATCTTTTTTGACATTTATGCTGCCAATTAAAGTTTAACTTAAAACTTTTAAAAGTGACGAAATAAAGATTGTCTTTTGATTTTAATTCAGCGAATATTAAACGATGGCAGATTTGAGATGACCTGAATTTTACCGACAATTTCCGTCTTTATTGACAAGCATGATGAAATATTTGGTTCGACAAAGTAAAGCAAAAACGTTGCCATTTAATTAAAACATAAAACTTGTATCGCTTTCCATCTTTAACATGAGAACAACGCATTCATGATTCAACTAACGTTGTTTTATGTTAAGCTCTTCAATTACTTATTTATCCCTCCACGTATCTGTACGAAGAATCTTCGATAATTCTTCTCTTAGTTACATCGCATGTATTGACAAATGTTTGTTGGGAATTATTATCAATGAGCGCTATTCATGCGTCTCCGCCTCGCAGCAAGCTATCGGACTTAGCGAATTGCTTCACTTTTCAACTGCAGCATTAAATCCACTTCAATTATTTTTATCCCTTTATGTTATTCTCGTGAAAGTGAGACAATAAACACAATTTACTTCATAAATAAATGGTCTCTGCTTATTGCCAATATCATTGATAAAACTGAAATCTGATTGCATTGCCTGTTTTGTTTTTTATTTTATTTTATTTCTTCAATCATAATAAAGTTTGTAATAAAGTCTGACATTGAACTCAACTTAAAAATATACATGATAATGTCCTAAGATAAGTGAGCATTCTCATAGTTTCCTTTTCTGATTAAAATAATCAACTATCGTGCCTATGCTTGTCTGGCTGTTTGTTTTTATTTTTTATTTCTTTATTTCTTTATTTTGTTAAGTTTTGCAATGAAGCATTGAAGAAAAAAATTATTTATATCTACGATAAACATCACTCGTGACTTGATGGCGAATAAAGAGGTTGATTTTGTAATTAAAGTCAGAACTTAATTGAAGAACCTGTCGTTGTAAATCATGCTGATAGTCAGCTGTGAACGACCAGCTGCTTGCATTCATGTTGAAAGTGAATACAAATATGTTCATTAAACATTCATTGTAGATAGATAATCTTTTGAGGAAATAAGGAAATAACGTTAGAACAAAGAAGCTTTCATAACGTTTACGTCATTTTAATAATAGTTAGTTAGATATAAAAAAAATTGTTTATGATCTTGAAACCGACCATGTCTAATATAATCAACCAGTTGAATGGAAAACTGATTGTTTGACTTATCTATCAAACTGTTAACAGGTTTATGTAACAATTCGACTTGATATAAAGTATATTGACGTTAATGATGAAAGTCACTCCAATATAATAATAAACAGCTTGCAGACAATGCTAACGAGAAATTTCGAATGTTTCATTATCATAAGCATGAAAGTGTTTAAGTACACGGTGAAAGAGAATCGACGAGTGACAATGTAAAAGAGAAAAAAAGATTTAAATCACTAATTGAATTTTTTTTTGAAAAATTGAAAACTAATTAACAATTAAAATCTGGTTTAGGCTGCATATCAAAGTGAACAAAAGAGAGAACGCGACAGATTTTGACATTTCAGGTGACTCGGGGCCACATAAATAGTTAATTAACTGTACCATTATGGTCATGAAAAGAGAGTTAAAGAAAAAAAGGAAAATCAAAAGTTTACTTCTGCATATAATTATGTTTCACGGATTTAAAGTGGAACAGTGATTGCAAGCGATAGGGTTGGACGTTGAGAGATTTAAAGAAATCTTTTACCTCAGGAGTAATGGTCTGGAGTTTAGAGACCATTCAATAAATGTGAAATGACATTCACAAACAAGAGCAGGCAGCGAGCGGTAAAAGCAACTTTACAAATGATTAAATTTGGCAGTTCAACTTTAAACATCAAAGTCGTTAGATAAAATGAAATCACTTAATCGCTATTTATACTCGCCGATCGCTGCCGAATTTATATGAAATATCCAAGACCGATAATTACGATCCCGTCAATAACTAACTGAAATGTTTACGAAAAATAAAGAGCGGTAGGAAAACTTTGAAGTGAACGTCATCCACCATGATGAATGGTAAATGAATTCGTAAAGCAAACTCGAGTCGAGAGTGTAGAGAGAAGGCAGAAAAAAATGAAACATCGCAGATTCATGAACAATGAAAAGCAAACCGTCTTCTCATAACAACATTCATGTTTATGGCAGCATTTTGCACAACAATTTGCTACATGAAGAAGCTTTGCAGCATCATCGGTAATCGTTGGAAATATGCAAATATTTTAGACACTGAAATATTCAAGTAAATAAATAAATAAATAAATAGAGATATCTGAATATGAATACGTTGTCGATGTGTATGATAGCAAGTGAACTATTTAATCTCGCGTTTATAAGTAACAAAATGCATGTTCAACATCTCTTTCATTTCTCTCCACGCTTCAATGGAGTTTCATTTATGATTTATAACTCAATGAAACAGATTGAACAGTTCATTTCGATATTTCTACATTCACAAAGATATTTTTATTAGTTGCAAATTCATTTTTGAATCATTCGTAAACAGACGAAAAATAAAATAAATATGAAAATATCGTTCATTGCATTAAGAGATTCAAAGCGCCTGCATAAATATTTGCTAAGAAAACTGCCGCCTCTCATTTTGCATGCTTGTATTGCGCAAGTTGTATCGCAAATTATCATATCGCGTGAAAATTTATGATGATTAATATTGTAAATGTGGAGTGATTGAAACTGTCGACTTATTGCACCTTTCATACTTCATAACGATATAATAATTATTTACTTAAATATGTAGGTAAGTTAGAAATGAAACTAATTGTGAAGCAATTAGAAATATTTCGAGGCTACATAAATTTGTATACATAAATATGAGATGTGTGAGTGTTTGGTAATTATTTGATGATTTTCAATTTGTATCTTCATTAGCATCAATGTTACATTTCATGATGTCATCACAGCTCTTAACCAGATGTTCGTTGACTCTTCTAAACATCAATTTTATTTAAATTGAACATTTTCATGCAATTTTCAAATCTCTACACAAATCATCTCATGTGAGTTAAGTTTCAAATAACAATAAAATATTTTCACACTGTTATTATGCAAAACATGTCGAAGGCTCTTTCAGAAGTGTTTTGTTTACTTGATAATCTTCATTCTTACTTAATTTTATGCCGAAATCTGTCTTCACACTAAAGCCACTGAATGAACGTCTTTAAAGTCAAGAATCCGTAATTGATGACTCATTAATTAATTAAGTTTTAAACATTTAAGAATATTTGATAATTGATGATGAGCCCTTGACTTTGAAAAGATCAAAAAGTTCTTTCAACCCTTTCGTAATTTCTTTCAGAGCTTAAAATCTGGAATTGTTTACAATTTACTTGAAATCAAGTGGCTTGCAATTAATTGTGAGAGTTAGTTTAGTGTTTTCTTTATTCCACAGGGCATTCCAGAGAGCAAAGAATTGCCTAGAAGGGTGAAACAACAAGTTGATTATTGTGGATTATTTACGAGGTATTTGGTATCATTTGTGCATCCTTTGAGTATTTAAATGGAAAGCATTTTAGATGTAATTATATCTAAGATATTCTTTTTTCATTATCTTTCACATACATGCATTGAAAACAATTCTTTGGGTTTCCATTGTCAGCCGAGACCGAAATTAAAATTCTTTTCATACGAAAACATTTCATCTTTGAACCTAAGTAAACCGAATAATTCAAGAAGTCTCTTTGTTATGAAGCGTAAAATGCATTGAAGCAGCGACAGCAGGATTTTCAAGGTTCAGAGAAACATTAAAGTGTTGCTTAGCGATTCTCTTTTGCAACATAACTATTTATGCCAATTGTTATAACTCAAAGTGTCGGAGGTTTTTGTTTAATGTATACGAATGCATCTTGACGACGAGAAAAATGGCAAGTCATTTAAAGTTAAATTAAATGCAATTTTATTCTTATATTCATAGTTATATAACTCACCAATTGCACCCCAGTCGGGATGTGCTAAATTATTGTAGTAGCCATCGTAACGCTGTTTTTCTATTTGACTAAGAATTTTTTCTGAAATAAAAGAAGAGAGAGAGATTGTTAATTGTATAAATGTCTTCAGGGAACAAGTATGCGCGCAAATGAACTCAAATGGAATTAATGTAATCCTCGAGTATATAAAACTGTCGACAATATTTAAAATAATACATTCGACATGCAAGCGATTTAATCTCGAGAACAACAAGACAATTCTTGACGTCGTAGCTTTTGTTGGATGATTCACTTGAAAAGCTTTTAAAAACAATGTTATTCGAGTTCTTCTAAATACCCTAAAGAAGTCGTTAAAATGATTAAAATAACATCAATATCTGCTTCCTAAACAACATTAAAGCTGTATGATAGACGATACACAAAAGAAAGCAATACATTGTCATCCATTTCATTCATATTTATATTTGCGATAAAAAATTGCAAGGAAAAAATTCCGTTTCTAAATATTTCAATAAATTTATCAACAAACATTGTACTCGCTCACTCTTCACATCATATCGCTTTTTATTCCGTAATCCTCAGAAATCAACAATGAAAAACAACACGACAATGTGAATTTATTCCTTTATATTTATTTAGTGTATCCCTTGAAACGCTTTCAAATGAAAATCGCAAATGAATTACAAAAAAACACAAAAATAAAAAACGAATTGGCGTGTAAGTAATTTGATTTAAAAAAAAAAATTCGTGTGGAAACGAATCTGAATGCAAGATATTTGTTGTTTTGGATATTCACTTAGTTTGTTTGGAAGTTCATCGATTGTGCAAAAGTCCGGAACAAGGTTGAAGCTAAATTTGTAGCGAACGCGTTGTTAACATCGCTTCAAACGTTATGAAATGAGGCAGTGATTGGGGGTGGGTAAATGTAAATACATTTCAGATATTTATAAATAAAGGAAGAACAGCGAAAAGCTTCAATCGAAAACATGTTTGTTCAACTACTGACTGTACCAATAAATTCATTATTTTGTTAATCAAGTTATTATTATTTATGAGAGAAAGATTTATCGAAATGTTGGTGGTGCTTCTCAAGGCATTAAATCAAAACATGTCGCAGTCGTATGGATTTCATTAAATTTATTTTATTTATTAATCTTTCAAGGAGATAATCAAAAGTGTTTTATCAAACAACAATTATCTTCATGTTGGAATTGCGATGAATTTAAAAAAGCTTCACATTAGATTTGTTTTGAATTGTCATCGTCAAAGGCGTTGTAAAAGTGAGTATGAAACCTCTTTGTCCACAGATATTTATTGACAAGCTAGACTAAGTTGAACGTAAGATAATAAAAGGAATGAATGTGGATTTTCAAACTCAACAACTTGGGATTTAAATTTATTAAGTTTAATGATTGCATTAATTTCAATGATTCTCCATTCATAATGCAAACCCATTCAAGTTTGAATCAACAGACAAGCACTTTTGATCGAACTGAATTCATATAAATTACATTTGTAAGCCATCATGAAATTGATGTTAAAGCTTAAAGGCATGGAATTGAACTTTAATAAAAAATTATGTCGATTGTTTATCAAGAAAACCTACGGCAGCAATATCACATAAAGCCTTTGTTCACCATTCGATTGAATGAAGCTTCACATGCCCAGGTATCGCTTGCTTTTAAGTATGATAAAATTATTTATTTTCTTTCATTTCGTTTCAATGACTGGCATGAATAGCTAGACAAGAAATGTGCAAAATTGTGAAACGACATTTGTTGAAGCGCGCGCAAAACATCATTGTGAATGGGAGAACTACACAAGCTGTTAGTTTTATTAATGTACGTCCAATTAATAGATAAAATTTAACTAACAATTGCATCAAAATTGATGAAACTTTTTGTTGTTATTTGTTTGTTACTCTTGATTGAATAAATTCATTTGTTGATTGGTTTGTTGTCTGAGGTTGAAGTCATCAGTCGATTTGCTTTCAACACGGAAAAATCAATAAAATATTTTTTTTTGTGGTTTCTGCAATCACAATCAGCAATCAAATGAATTTATTTTGATTTACTTAATTAATTTTCACAATTGATAAAAATCTAGGCTTTGAATCAAAGCAATTGAATTATCACTTCTAAATATCTTTAATGAACTGAACGAACGGTCATTTAAATGAATTGAGAAGCTGATGATGATGAGGAGGTCAGCACACGGTAAGTTGGATAGAATGTCCGATAATTGAAACGATTAAGTGGGCAAAAAAAAGTAAGGCACACAATGATTAATAGTAATCAAATCTCCATTTATTTAAATTGTTATAGGTCGGAAATTTTCACAAATAATTTTTTTTCAGCAATTTTTCATTTTTTAATCGTTTCAGCATTTGACATGAACAAATTTTTCTGTGGCCCTGGCGCAGAACTTCAACATTCAATTGATATGTGTAACATTTTTGTCAGAAGATTAATTGGTTTTCTCGATGTAGACGCGAATATTTTTTTAAAAAAGTTGGCATGTTGCTACTTGAACATGGCCATAGCTGCTGTCTGTTTGCTTTTCATGTTAATGCCTTTTGGACGAAAATTTCTGTGCTAAATATTTTTTAATCTTCCAAATGGTTTGAAAATGAGGGCAGTAAGTTACAATGATTGATTTGAATTATATTTGGAAATATTGAATGCACAAAATATGAAAAAAAAGTTGATATTGAATAGAAAGTTTTTGGAAGATGAATAAATTAGCAAAATGAAAAAATTGAATAAATTACAGGTCGAATATCAATAATATCAATCATCACATCAACAATTACATCAATAATACTTCTAAAAATATCAACTGATGAATTATTCAAAGAACTCAGATGAATTTTCAAGCTTCGACATTTAATTGCATCCACCACCACCACGACTTCACTCAATTATCATTAATTGGGAAAAAGATAAAATTGCTAATGAGATAATTGAATGACATGAGTGTGAAGAGTTGAGTATGGTGATGACATGAAGTAAGCGAATATTCATGATGATTATGACGTTGATCTCATTAAAGGCACTTAAATAACATGAAAACGTTACGTCGTCGTAAACAGAACTCAAAAAGTGATTTTCAGACATTCAAAATCTATATAAAAATCAGCAATTAGACCTCGTTGACGTTTAGGTGGTCGTTATGATTCATGGAAAACTTGGCACTTAATTGTTTCATTGAGAAATAGAGCTGATGTTGAACGAGACATTGTGAAGCTCATGAATAGAATTGAAAGATGAAAATGAGTTTCGATTGCCTGTTACAATTTATTCAATACATTGTAATATTTACAATCCTATAAAAACATTCTGCATTAAATTATAGATTTTCTCCTTCGCTATCTTTACGTTTCTAAACATTCGATCAAGATCGTCACACGTGAGACTATTAAACTCGCGAAAGAATTCAATCGAACATCAATGACGTGTCATGTGCTGATGTGAAGATTTTTCTTCCGTTTCATGATATCGAACAAGAGAATTCGATTGAGTCACGATTCGGCATTTCCACTGTCCTTACAACAATTCAAATCAAATGATTCTCAAATGGAAATTCCCAAAATGCTCTCAAATGATTTATTATTTACTTTTAAAAGTGTCAATGAAATGTCGCCTGATAACAACATTAAATAAATTAAAAATGGAAAGAAGGTAATAACAAAGCAAAAGAATAAATAAAAAATAATTGAAATTCCAATAAATATCTCGATCAATAGCAAGCCTTCGAGTGTTGAACATGTTTTCTTTCGCAGCACGCAAGTCGCAAGTCGCAAGTCGCAAGTTCTTCCTTCACGCCTCTAGGGTAGGAAATAAATTGTCTGATTCACTTCAATACGTTGAGATATCTGTGTTTTATATCTTGACGTTTTCAACTGAATCATACAAGTGCTTTCTGCAAAATTCCATGGAAATGTTGCTGTTAATACGGGTCGGAGATCGTGGGGATTTGAAGCGATTAAAATTGAAATGAATGATGCGTTGTGATGCAAATAAGTGCAATTACCTCACACTCACACCTTCATTAAATTGTTAAATGATTGGACTCATAAAGATTCTTTTTCCGTCTATAATTTAACGATAATAAAGTTGAAATCAAAACAAGATTTTCAAATGTAAATAAACTTTATGATTCAAAATGTTTAATAAAAACATGTAAGGGTAGATCGAACAAATAATGTTAATGATAAAACACTTGTTACCTCTGTCAAAACAAGCGTCTGGAAATTAAACACATTACAATTTGCATTTAATAATTAAAAACTTTTCAATTAATTACTTAAATCGCGAAAATATATTAAAACCAATAAATTGACAACTTTATTGTATAACGCGACATTGGCAGTAGCTAATCTAGGGATATTTAATTAAAAAATTAATTACTTTACACATTTGAAACAACAAAAAGTATGTTTTGGAAATTTGCAAGGTGTTTTGCTATGTTGAGGTCACAATTGCACTTATGGGTAGAACAAACTTTACACAAACTGCGATTTATGCGTGTAAAACCTTTTGTTTGCTAATTATTGAGAAGCTTAAAAACAAATAGCGGGCAATTATGTGTAGGCTAGCGAGTTACAAAGTTCATCTGTTGTGAAATTTATAAATATGAAACAAAAGCCAATTTATGCGTGATTGATGTCATGAACTTTGGCTATTCAAAAATTGATTTAGGTTCGATAATAAATTTTATTTTAACGACTTTCAAAATGCCAATAAGTCCAAAATATTTCTTTTTAATCTATTATATATTTTTTCGATCGTATCACGGACATTCGATCGATAAGGTCGTCATGTTGCGTGGGAGTTTCTTTGTAATTGATTCAACGTAAACCAGTTGCACATACGAATTAAAGTTTGACGATTGTGATCAAATAGAAAAGACAAATTTCTTAACATTTAATGATAAATATTTATTAAGACACTTCACGTTTTACTGACGGGAAAGAGAAGCATTGATTTAGGTGGGTAATTTTGAGAAAATTATATATTCTTGTCAGGAGAAAACGGAACTCGTCAAGACTAGAATTATTCACCGTCAGACTTGAAACTCTGATCTGATAACCTTAGGGGATTTGCGAACGCCCGCTCTGAAGCTTAGCAACAATGTAAAATATCATCAATTAGATTCCATCCAACCCATTGGTAACTCCTTTGATAATTTTATTTATTATTATTATTAGTTTTTGCAAAGCAAAGCCAAAGATATTTTTTTTCATACCTCAGTTACTTCATGATTGACACATCGCCCATTGAATCAATGATTATGCGTATATTTGTTGTTGTAGACTATGAATTGGATTAACTAATTGTTACAATAGTGGCGTGTTTAAATAATCGAAAGTGAAGCTTCTGCAGGCATTGTTCAAGTCATCGAGAAATCGAGAAGAAAGAAGAAGAAGAAGTGACCTTTGTAGACCTTTAATATTTTAGCTCCGGTTGAGGACGAAACTGGCTCGCGTCTATCTGAACTCCCATGGACATTTCGGCTATTTTTCAGCGGTTAACGGCCAATTGTGCCATCACATAAACAATTTATCATGTGATTATTAATATTTAAGGAACAGATTATGCGAACCATGAGTTATCCGTTTAGGGTGTGCGTACGAATAAAAATAAAAATCTCTTCGCAAAGTGCATTTCAATAAATTTTATTACTCACGCATCGTTTTTTAAACAACATTAAATTTAGTTAATAAATCAAATGATTCATAATTGTTTTTATCGTTTAAAGTGATTTTGTGAGCATCATCATCATCATCATCATCACGTGATTACGAGTTTTAATTCCAGAATTGATTATCTCGTAAATATTTATTTAGAAGTCTTCGCGATCTAAGGTCAAACAAACATGGTTCCTTTCAAATTGGAACAATATCTTGATTAAACAAATGAATATAAATGTTATGCAAAGCAATTGTGAAATGGCAAGCAAGTATTAATAAACAAGTAGCGTAATAAATGTGGTTACTTAAACAATTTTGCTTCATATGTAATTCCTTCGAAAAGGTTGAGCTTTAAGAGAAAGTTTTCATTGAACCATAAAAGGATTTCCTACGGCATTATGAGGCTGATATTATAAGCAAGTTCTAAACTCATTTAATGGCTGTGGTATGAAGTAAAATTGAAATTACCGCTTTAATGACGAATATGCCTTGGACAAGAAGAATTTTTAATTTGCATGACCTTTGATAATTAGTTTTAATATTACCATAAACTTTTATCAGCTTAGTTAAAGAAGGTTAGTCAATTAATGTTCATGTTTTATGCCAGCTGATTAACTTTACTGTCGGCTTTTTGAGATCTTCAACAAAAGTTCATTTCCTTTCATAATAAAATATTTCAGTAATTTCATTTCAAAAGTTTTTGTCTCATTTAACACGTCGTAATATTTACACATGGACTGAATTTAATTCGAAACGTTAAAATTATTGTGAAGTGAAAATTATTGTTAATTAATGAATTGGAAAACGTTCAAAATATTATCAATCTACGACAATTAATCGAAATTTTTGCAAATTGAAATCATTGAAAGGTTTGAGTTTAAGGTAATTTCGTTGTAGTTTCTATTTTGGAGTGTTTAGCAAGATGAAAACAACTGTAAAGATTGCGTTTCTAATATCATACACTCTGACGACTTTTTAACAAGCTGAAAACTCATTTAACATTTTTTTTGTTTCAGTCGATTGGATCTTTAATTACCGTCTCCATGAAAGCGATGTAAGTGCTGAAATGGAGAATGTTGAGTTGTCACGAGAAAATCAATAACAAACTTTAGGGCTATTCACTTAACTCAGTTAAGAGCGAATTGAATCATCATTACACTAATCGAAAGGAAATAGATAAAGTCTTGAATTTCATCTGTTGGTTGGACAGATTTCCTTAAAGTTTTATCTAAAAGATATTTATTAAGGACCAACAATGTAACTTGTAATGAGATTATTCAGATGGCGAACATTTAACATCAGAAAACATTTCAAGATGGAATTTCCTAATAAGGAGTTCATGGAAGTTGAAAGCTGAAGTAACTTGTTGCATGTTCTTAAACACCTCAAAGTATTTCAGTCGAAATGGAAATAAATAAATTTACTGAACCTAAGATTTCCATAAAAGAAAAAAAGAAAAGAAAAAGTTTAATTAAAGACTTTTTCAATTTGAATAAAGACAACAATAGTAAATCCAGCAATTTATGTTATTATTCGGAAACCAATTCGACATAATCTATTGACAAAGCTGGAGGACAGGTGACGCATCGAGTTTCAAATCCAGTGTAACAGCAACAACAGCAACAGAAAAGTATTTTCGGAATCAATTTATTATTCATTCAGATTGTTGTCGATCGCAGTTGTTTTCGACAAGTGAGTGCACATTTGTGAGATAAAAATGTATATCTATTGTCATTGGTCATCCGAATTTGGTTTAAATTCGTGGCTCGTGTGTAGATATAAAAGTGAGTAAGTAAGTAAAGCAAATTGAGTGTTCAACTGAAAGGCTTCATGCTGAATGAATGATTGGCAACTTTTTTTTGTCAGACATCGTTTGATCAATTTCTGATATGTGAAAACAACTTCACGTAATGGACTTTTGCTTGCGATACATTTGAAATTAGAGATTGATATATGACCAAGGAACGTCGGTAGATAAATTTGTACAGCAACCCGATTGCAACCGAAGTCGAAAAGGCCAAAACATCTATTTGATCATTTCTTTATTAACGTAGCAATGATGCGGTGAAATAGAGCAATCAAGATAGCAATCATTAATCTAACGTCTATAATTTGAGATTAATTAATACATGTTGGTCAAGATATGTCAGATTATGCAGATGATTACAGATGTCTTGATAAATACAAGCAGTTCAATCATTCTCTTGATGTTTCTTCGATTAAACATTTCAACTTATTTATGATTGTTATTTTGGTCTTATTTAATGATAATTTATTTTACTTTTAAGCCATAAATATTGAAGCTCATAAGAAAAAGTTTATTCTATAATCAAATTTGTGCATTTGAAGTTTAAAGTTTGTGCTGGCATGAACATTAATTTGCTTAATTATTTTGAAACTAAATTAATATCGTTGGTGGTAAAAGTTTTAAGAAAAATTTATTTCTTTCTGAATTTAACTTCTCCTCGAAACAGCTTTTAAGTAATAAAATAAACGGTGTGGATTTTACATCCTTAGATTATTTGCGAAAAAATATGAGCTTTCAATAACGATGCAATAATCGCTTTTAATAGCATCATCGCTACCTGGAGCTCAAGACAAAACATTAAAGTTAATTTGAAAAATGGAAAAAAAAATCCAAATTAGATTCACAGCAGAAAATTGCCAAAAAATAATATCTAATGATGTAGCAGCACTGTTGGAAAATTAGATGAAATATCATCACAATTCGCATGAGAAAATTTCTGATCTTAATGCGTTGGCGCTTCTTTAATCAAGCCGCACTACATTGAAAAAATAACAAACTTTTCGATTATTATTTTGAAGCCTTGTATACTTCTTAATTGGGTCAATCATTTTGCTAGCCTTAAGATATCTCTCGACACCTCATCTCGTCTCAATAGTTTGTCTTTGTGCCTTCCATTGAAGATTGAAAACCATACTCAAACAAGGAATATTCATCGAGCGCGTATCGAACATACAAAAACCAGTTTTTTCTTTATTTTTATATTTCGTAGTCACAAATCATTTCGCGAAACCAATTTCTCGTAAACATATTTGTTGTGCAAATGAGTTGATCGGAATTTAATGAAAGAAACTCGTTCAAAATGTTATTAAATATAGGATAAGTACAGTGGCTCGCTCTCAATCTAGTTCAAAGGAAAGAAGGAAAGATTTGCATACAAATTTCTTTGGAGATTAAAGCATGTTTTTATGCAGAATCTTCAAATTGAATATCGATACGATGCAGATGATGTAGCGAATAAAAAATAATAAAGAAACATGCCTTGAGAAGCGAAATGCCTGACCTACCCCATGAACAACAGCACGAAACTTTTGGTTAAGAAACATAATTTATGCCTTTTTATTTCCTCATACCAATCTTCGCTTCTTCTTTGTCATCTTTAACGTTCATAACACAACATACGCCATACCGCACAAAGCATTCACATTTTGCCTCGTACTTGTTGTTTATTCATACTATAATTTTACTAGGTTTTTGTTTTTTTCATCACAGATATTTCTCACTTAATGTAATTTCTGAATTTGAATGCTGGGAATGAATATATGAAGATTAAATTATGTAGACGTTAGCTGAGCTAAAGTTCTCTGCCTTTTATTCATCTGTTGTGGGATACACAGTTGAATAAATATAAAATTTTAATTTACGATCTTTTCTGCTTCTTGTATTCAAAAACCAACAGAATTTTCATGTTAGTTCAATGAATCAGCAAATTATGAGTCTGGAATTTGCATTTCTTTTCAGGTCGAAGTGAAACATAAATTTACTTTTTTTGTTGTTGTTAAATTGCAAAAATTTAGATATCAATCATGGAACGGAAATCTATAAATTCAATTCGCATTGGATTGTCCCGTTAAAAGCTTTCAATAACATCATCATGACTATAATTAGAAAGAATTATCTACGCACATCACCAGGAAACTGATAATCAAAGACAAATGATTAATATACTTACGATTGATGGATAAGTCTATGAGATGTATCACAATGATTGCAAAAATCCATTTCATCTTAAGCCGTTTCCAAATCCAGCATTCCATTATTTATAATTTTTTTAAATCTTCAATCACTTTTTAAAAAGAGAAAGAAAAACAATTCACCAGCACAAATTTTGCAGCATCTTATGATGGCTGGTAAGTTTATCTGTGAACATGTGAGAAAAGGAAACAAAAAAAAAGCTTTAAAAATAGAATTCAGAACAGAAGCAGCGAGAGTTGAAATTGTAAGTTATACGCGCACGAATTGAAACTCATTCGACAGAATCGTGATGTTGTCTTTAATTAGATGTTTGAATCGAAATGTTGTTGGAAAAAAAATGGAACGTGGAAAGTTACAAGAAGCAGGTACAGACGTGGCTTTACCACTCGATTTACCGGCAAAAGAGAATTTAGTCACGTAACAATGGATTAGTAGCAATAGAAAGAAGTGCTAAGAAGGAAATTCACTCTCTCTCTTCTTCGCTTATAATGTTAACGCGTCACTCACATGTTAACCTCAACGCAACACGCATTTTGTCAGTTTTCTTCACTCAAAACCCGGGCAGTTAAAATTGGATACATTGTCTCATAATTTGACCCCATAAGCAGGCATATTAATGAGACACAAGAAGGTGAAGCTTAAATAAAAGATAAGCAACTGATGTGTTTCTTTCATTAAAACAGAAAGTGATTTAACTACTTTACAATTAAGACAAAAATTGCTTAAAATATTTATCGCTAAGTAAATGAAAATTATTTTTATTAAGCTCTCGGCGCTGTCTCTCGAATATTTCACGGTTCGTTCGAGCAACTTGAAAATCCAGGTCAAAGCTTGTTTTTTTTTGCCATCGTCGTTCGTCGATGCTGTTAACGCCGAAACAATAGCAGCGTTGTGAGATAATACAAACCAAAAAAAAAAGTTGTACAACTTTTCGCAAATGACCGAATCAGTTTTTGTCAACCTTAAATTTAGTGCTGAAAAAAGGATTTACATTTTCATGTAATGTTTGCCTTGTTGCCACAATACTAACAATAGATAATCAATTTCTAGTTGTCTGTTTGGAAGTTTTATCGGATCTTCAGCAATGCTAAACTCAACATAAATAAAAGTAAATGAAATTTGCGTAAAACTAGAAATAAACAAGACGGGCGGGCGGGCAGTCAGTGACACTAGTCAACTCATAATTAAATTTATATCTCGAAAGTCGTTTGCTTGCAGCAGTGGCGTGTACATTGATCAAATACCACCAAGACATTTCATTGGAAACAATTAAAAGTATTATGATTTATGTGTTACGATTCTACCTGAGGCGCACTCATTGTTTGCTCGTGTTTCGGTCTCATAGCTAATGTGTTAACCGCTATTGAAAACGAAAAGACGTTAAGCTCAATAACAAAGCCACATGTAAAAGCATCAATCACACTGCATAGCCATATCACGCGCTTTTATCTCTTTTTCTTTTCACTTCTTTCGGGAACTTCAAATGTTCTTTTAAACTTAACCACTTATTGATGGCTTACTCGTTAATAATCCCAACAATGTTTGTTTTATTTAAGTGAGAAATGAGCCTTTTATAAGCGTCAGATTTTAGCGCGAGTCATTGCTTTTCGATGACGTAATGTCGGTTACATGAGTGAGATGGAAAGAGCAAGAAATCGCCGTACACACATTCCATCATTCGCTCCGTGAATTTCGCGAAAATGAGCAAAGCACCGTTACATGTTAGCGCAACAAAGCAGCTTGTGTCTTGTGGAAGGTTTTCTTTCAGTCCAATGCTTCAGTTTTTTTATTTTTTTTTTGATTGCATGGCCTTGAATGGAATAAGAAGTCGTCGACTAACCACAGAGTATATTTATGTATACGGAGATATAAAAATCTCTTAATTTAAATTTGGAGTATCTAGTTTTTTCCTTCTTTTTCCAACAACGATAAAAATCAGCGTGTCGACCTATGCAAACGCTGATTTTTACGACATTTTTTTCTTCTCTGCCTTTGTGAATTTATTTCTCTTATTATCTCTTCACATGCATCTTCCATCAGCTGAAGATAAATGAATTCTAAGAATTCTCATTCTTAAGTGAATCAGAGATTTCTACGTGATTTTAATTCGTTTCAAGCTTCAATTATTTTCTTTTTCAACAAAACTTTCAACATACGTTCATCTAATTGATTAAGTACTTGAATTTAATTTATTAAAAAAACATTTTCGTTTAGAAAATAAATCACAATGAAGCAACAACGCAAACCGCAAAAATAACTAAATAAGTATTAATGAAATGGTGGAAAGAAAATAAAATAAAAAAGAGAAAACTTTCATTTTTAACTGAAAATTATTCGTCAACGACGTCGCGCAATTACACGATGAAGAGAAATCTGCACGACTGAAAAATTTTGTGATGTAAATAGCGAAGTTTTATATGATTTTTTTTGTATATTGTCGAACGGTGCTTAAGCAGACATTACCGAGAGCTTTTCCGCGTTGATGATGACTCTCTGTGTTCGGTGTTTGTTGACTCTTTATTTTTTACTCCACAGTGGTTTATGGTTTTTGGAAGGAAGTTTCAAGTGCTTCCGTAATTATTTTAGTTTACTGCAAGCAGATTAATGACTTTAAAGGGCTTTTGGAATGCTTTAACTGCAATTTATCATCAGGTACACCATGCTATGATGATAGAAATAATTTCATAACTCTGGGCTTAAGCAATTCGCGCATCTTTGGTGAGAATAAAGATTATTGACGGTTACATAAAAAAGATTCCTAATACGGAATGTAATTGAAGATTAATTTGTTTTATTAATAGCAAAGGCAGAGTTATTTTTAAAATTCAAGCTTTGGAATTTGGTTGTTTTTATGGTATTCAAAATCGTTTTTTGATGAGACTCAAAGACGTGAAACGAGTTCTTTGAAGATCGTTTTTGTGTGTCACTTCTATTTTTTTTGTTACTTTGTAGTTTTTATTGGGTGATCTCCACACGATTTTTTTTTGTAAATTTCTATTGTACTCGAAGTCAAAGCACAAGTTGTGGAACGATTTGTTAATTGCTTCAATGAAAGGGACAATGATTTGTTTAAAAGTTACTTAACAAGATTTCACTGTTTGTTCTGTATCTTTAAATCTTTTCGCCACCATTATCACGTTTCTTGCTTCAAGAAATTATTAAAAAAAAGAAAACAAACCATTTGAACTTTGCGAGATTGTTTCAGTGAGATTGCGATTGAGTGAATATGATGACGGAGATTGAGAGAGATGAGAAGAAATTTCTATTGTATCAAAGTAATTGTAGAGGCATCTGAGGTTAACATGTGTTATAAAGAAGAAGAATCCAAATCAAAGATCATTTAACGGCATTCTGTGCTGAGTGTTTTGAAGTATTTTATTTATAAAAAGATTTATCAAAAGAATTTTTCTTTATATTTGCAAAAACGATTCGAGCATCGCTTGAGCTTTGTTTGTATTCATTTGACATTAATTCTGTCTCGCCGAAGAGCCATACAAAACAGATATACGTCTTCACTTCATCTGTTTATTTGGAACCGTAACGTCATTATTTGATATTTTTCCTCTCATTTTTTTGCTTTATTCACAACTCTAAACATTTTTCTTCATCTCATTTTCCAAACTACTTTTTTTTCATAAAATCGCCTTCTTTTTCTTCAACAACAAGTTCACTTGCAAAATCCACAGTTTTACTTTTATTTTTCTTCTCTACAGACTACCGCGGTATTTCAAAAGTGCATTTGCATTTGCGAACTAAAAAAGAAGCAGAATATTCAAGGCGATTGAACTTGGCACAATTAAAATTTTTCTTAGAGATTCTTCTTATTGATTTAACCCGACAATACGCGAAAACATTTACAGTCACGGGCTGTTAACAAACTTTCCTAATATTTTATTATCTAACATGGAATTTCACTTTATTTCTTTAATTAAAATTGAGCTTCCTTATTAATACACCGACCGCCTTAAAAATGAACACCACAAAAGGCATAGTGTTGGGCGGGTGAATTAAAAAAAAACCTCAAATTCAAATAAGTAGAATGATGTCCGCGTTCACCTACGATTTGCTTTTACTTACATCCGAATTCAAAGAGCGACTCAACAAGACTGAGACAAACATGTTGTGGTTCATTTGGTTTATTTCTCTTTTTCTCAATGCGAGTATAGTCAATGGATTGTCAAGAAAAGAGTTGAAGCTAGCAGGTTTCGTTTGAAAATAAAAGCGCCAAGCATCTCACACAACCACTAACAATGTAAGACAACATGCCATCGAACGAGAGAGCTTTAATTTTTGCTTGAAAAATTTGTGTTATTTTCTCTCCATCATTGAAGTCTTTTGTTTCCTACAGAGCAAGATCGTCTTAAGAGAGTTGGAAAAGTTTAGTTTGTGTTTGTAGTGAAAGTTTTCTCAGAAAATCGTGCAGAGGTTCTGAAGAATATTTTCTGAATATTGTTTTTAAAAGGTTTGGTTTTTAATTTGTTTTAATTTTTAAATGTAAAATGTGGAAATCAAAATTTAAGACGATCATCGTGTGTAAGGTTTCGATCTATTACCTTGCATTGTAACCCCAACTGAAAAGCTCAAAAGCTTGGAAGCTCAAAAGCTCAATTAAGTTTTCGAAGGAAAATGAAAAGTTTCGAAGATTAATAATTTCGAAAAGCTTTAAAATACTTTAAATTCATATTTCTTTGTTGGCATCTAATTCATATTCAACATCACAAAATAAAGCTTATTTCTCACTTACTTATTTTTTTGCGATATCTAATGGAATGGGGAAAGGTTTTTATGTAGGCTACAAATGTAGATCTCATTTTATGTCTTATTGTTCTTTTCCTTTGATGAAACTTCGTAAATAGATCGCTTTTAGAAATGTTATCCAGAGGTCGCAAAAAACTGTAACCTGGGGAATTTTAATTATAGTTCTCTTCACATCAGAGTTGTCATGCCACCATCATAATGAAGAGATTAAAAAGCAGAACGTTGATCGATTAAACTTCTTGTACCTGATTATTTCATGATCTTTGTCAAGTTTTTTTTTTTGTAATCCTCCAACAACTGGGACAAGTTAATAGCTATTTTGCGTGTGCGAATGATTAATGTTTATGAAGGAGAGTTTCCTGAGTATAAAGATAAAAATTAAGTATCCTTAGTATAATAGTTCTCATGGAATAATCAGACAAGAAACTGAGAAAAAAAGCTTTAATTTTATTTTTCGTTAAATACCTTGAAGTCATCATCAACGTCCAGAACAAATCTTATGAACGTGATGTGCTGAGTCGTTAAAGATAATTTAAAAGTGTTGCTCGTGAATCAAAAAGTTACATACGACTTTAAAATCAAAGTTCTTTTCTTACTTATCATGAGCCATCAATTATTTCATTTCTTGCCAGCATCAGTTAAGTTCTCATTTTAAAAATATTTAATTCAATCTTTGATGGAAGGTGAGATGGTGTTATACATTCACGCTGGTCATTCTGCAATGGAATATAATGAGTATGAAAAGACAGCACTCTGAGTATCTTTTGTGCCCCTCACTTTGGCACATATTAACACTCTGTCGACTGAATGTAAATGGGAATTAATTTCATTATTTTACTTTACGCTATTTCGCGATATTCGAGCGGCTTCTTTTGAATTGAAGTAATAAAAATTTGGATTTCAATATCTCGGGTCATTCTCACATGTTATTTGAATGTGAAGTGATGTTCATAATTGTTAAATATAAAAAGACAGAAACCATTTGTAGTTATGAAAATGAAGGTTTTCTGAATCGTGATCAAAGTTGAATGTCAAAAATATTATCCATTGACCGTCGATTATTATTGCATACTTTGTTATACTCGTCTTGAAACGGTGATTATCGGAATGTTAATGATACGGATAATTTATCAAAAACACTTTTTTGTTTCTTGACACTGCATACGCTGAAGTCACGCACCAGACTTGAAAATGTTGAACCAATCGACACTATCGCTTTATCAACCTGCTGCTTTTAAAAAGAAAAAGAAAACATCGAAAGCGATCAATTTATTTCGGGGACGTTGTCCATTGTATTATTATGTAATCATTTTTTATGACTCTTTTTATCAGCCATGAATTGCGTAATTTTAAAATGGAATAAATCTCTCGAACAATCGGTCACGACGCTAGCGGCCATCAAAATATTATCCAAAAAGAAAGAAGAGAAAGAAAACTTCATTAATATTGATTTAATTCACTATCTTTATTTTAATGTGATTACGTATGTGTTCAACGCTATTTCATATCAAAGGACTGAAAGCAATTTATATATTTATTGACGAAGATGACATTATTTAAGTCAACTCTTCTCAGATTTCATTAATCGTTTTGAACCTTTTTTGTTGTTTGAAGCCATTGCATCATTCATTCGTTTTGTTATCGTCCAATTACTCTTCGTCCCTGGTTCACCTGCTATGTGCTTATATGAAATTTCCATGCACTTATCGATCACGTTCAATAAACATTCATTCGATATGCTGTAAAAAAGTGAAAAAAAAATCCAATTTAATTTTTTTTCACCTTTCGATGAACCGAAAGCAATCTCGATATACCGCATAATAATTAAAATGAATTTTAAATAAATTTCGACGAGTCATAACGATTCGTTAACAAAACAATAAATAAACGTTTTTCAACTTATTCGCTTCTCAAGTACTTCTGTTTCCGATGCAGAAGGCAAAAGTTGAGTAAACATCAAAAAAATAAAAAATGAAAACTTTTGAAAATGGAAAATGCGTTCGCCATGTTCAAATGTTGAAATCTCTAAACAGCTTCGTTCGCTTCATTTAAATTCCAAAAATATTAAAACAAAAGTGAAAAGAGAAATGTTTCCATTTGACCTTCTTCAAATTACGTTGTCGCTATTCACAATTTGTTCGCATTCATTCACACGATGATATCTGTCGTATGGAAGTGTTTTTAATTAAAGTATCCATATACAAAAAAATGTCTTTCTAGAACTACGTTTAATCTAAAACGTGTTGATTCAGCTGCATAAATTAATAGTTTTATTTTGTTATAAATTCTCAGAGACTTGATATCTGTTTAGATACCTTTTCGTTGTTTTACATTCTACAATAAACTGTATGATAAAAATGACAACAAATGACATCTTTTGTGTATAAAAATCTTAAAGTTAGTTTGAGTTAGAAAGAATTTTAATGATGCGCAAATTGTTTTTGTTGAATATTATTAAGTCGTAAGCATTTTGAATGTCTTTGTTTGGGGAAATTCACTCGCAGTCATTTCCAACTTTACGTGAACTTCAATGAAAATAATCAATGTTGTAAAACCTTCACACAAACTTCAACAACAACTTTGAAACCTTGATGCGAATATTTTTCTCTCGTTTTCTTCTTGCACCTAAGTGTGAGATGCCATCAGTCATTTGCGATAATTCAACTGAAACACGATTGAAGTTCAAATACAAAATATTGACAAAATACTGAAACAAAGTCGCTGAAACTTAATTTTGACACATACAGAAACTCAATATAATTATAAGGCAAAAACCATTCGGAATACTTTAATTATTTATGTTTATTTCATTGTCACACACATTATTTAAAAATTTTATGTTTCAGTATAAAAAATATAGAAAGAAATCTTATGTAATAAAATCCTTTTTTCTTAACTTAATTACAAAATTTCATTTCAAGGAATTAATATTTAGTACTGAATCAGTAAATGAAATTAAGTTTTTTATTGGTAATGCGGTTCATAAAGTTGAATCAAAATCAACAGATTAAGTAAGAAGAAAAAGCATAATTTATGATTCACACTCACGCTTGCTTAAACTTTCACACGTCTATGTAATAATAAAAATAGCTTTTTAAAGTTTAAATTGATTGATTTCTCGCTTACGATTTTCGATTGCAATAATATCTGAAAAATTTCCATTAAGTAGCTGCTGGTTACATTTCACATCACTGCTTAATTATATTATTATTAAATGAAAAATATAAAAAAAAGAAATCAGTTCCAAGGTTAAATGACTAATCGATGGACGTGGTTGGTGTCCGAACGATATTCCGTAGACTGAGTGGCACTCCTAGTTTTACGAGCTTGTTGACGCTTGTTCTGTGAATGAAAGACAAGTCATAATGAGCTTTTTGATCTTGATTAAAGTACCAAACAAGCTTACATTTCCACTTTTGTTGATCTTCTTTGCATCATCAACCAAACGTTGTGGAACCATCCAAAGGTTGTCAGATTGCGCGATAAGAATATTTGTTAGATGACAACATTGAGCTGCCATTCGCACTTGAGCTGAGATATCATTTTTATCCGTTGGATGAATAAAGCGTGGGGGAAAAAATGATGGTGCTGTGATTGTTGCAACGTTGTGAATTGACATTTTATTGAAACTTTGAAAATCAACTACAAGTTTGAAAAAGTTGAGCAGTTCACGCATTGTATTACGATTTTCATGTGGCAAAAGAAGACACAGCATTGAAATAGCTCGAGCTTGATCTTGTGACGGGAGTGCTGTGAAAAGAAGATTTTAACATTTTTTTAAATGTTTTGAGTGATATTCACATGTTTAATTCAAAGTTCGGACTAAACTGTGTACGAGTTAAACATTCACAAGCTTTCAGCAATTTCTCGAATACTCACCATGAGTTTGATAAAACAAATGCACCAAATCATTAGCCAACAAAGGCTGTGGAAGTTCACGAAGCCATCGCTTTAAGAGAGCACTTAAGTCATGAACACCGGCACGCTTTAAAAGCGGCTCAATTTTTTCTGGTTTCGAGTAGAAATGTTGTTCAATTTCATGGTAGAGAGTTTCCGTCTGTTGTTAAAAAAAAGAAAGAAAGACATTAAATTGAGATTAATTCACAAGTTATTTTGAATATTAAACATACCTTTTGTTTATGACCTGCAACTCTTAAAATTCCTTCTTCTTTCGAGCCACGTTTGATAAGTTCTCTTAAGATGCTTTGAAGGATAAGTGGAACTAATGATGTATCTTCTCCGGTAACTTGTTGATCACGACGAACCAACGCATTGAGCGATACACCAAAGACATTTCCTTCTTCTTTTCGCTTTCGTTTGAATGGCTTTCGCTTGTCAAGTGCAATGTGATGCTTGTCAAAGATCGCTGCTAATTCCAGCCATAAAACTGGCTGAAGTTTTTTAATGTCACCTTCGGGGATGTTATTGATGTCACTGCAAACTTCATCAAGCGCTTCACATTCAGATCCATCAGAAGATTTCTCAGTCTCACGAATCATACTCTCAAAGCTGATCGGTGCATCATGAGCGATTCGATACGGCGTGCTCGTGTTGGCCTTGTGGAATTTTATCATGTCACTTGTACGTGGTGGGGAATTTCCTGGACTTGGCGATGATGAACTTGTTGACGAATTAGAAGAAGTTTCATTATCGATGTAAAGATTGTTGTGACTACGTGCAGCTGATGAGATTTGATTTCCTTTACGAATACTGTAAAGAGAACAATTCATGATAAAACAATTTAAAGAATTTGCTTTTCAATTAGAATTCTAGTCAATCAAGTTCGATGCAAGCGTCAATTCAAAAGACCTTTGTAATAACTTATTTGATTCAAGGATGACAAATTCTTGTTCTAAATTATTTTTCATCTTACAAAGTTTCGCAAGAATTGTTTCTAAAACAATAAAATCTTTGTTTCTATTTCAAGTTCAACTTTAAATGGTTATAAACAATGTTCATGTTAATTATTGTTATTCGTCTTCTGAAATTGATGAATCAATTTCAATCTCTGAACCTCATCACGAACTTAATTGCTTGATGTGTCAAAATGAATAAGTGTTTAGTTGGAATTAAAAAAAATAGATAAATAATTGCGACTTACCCAATAGTGCACGATGGATCGGAGCCTGAACGAACGCGCGGTATATGAATAGTGCCTAATCTTTGGAAGTTGAGTAGTTCAATGCCATCGGCTGTGAAGCAAGGAATGTCGCAACGGATGTGTGATCCTCTGAAGAGTTCAGCCGAGCCACGCAACGGTGCACTCGGTGTACGTCGAAGGTTTTGCTTCGCTCGAATGCCAACTGTCGGACTATTATCGAAGATTGAGACGAAGCTTGGTATCTGCCCACCATTATTCCATTGATCTTGATCCGGGAGCGAATCTAATGAGTCAGGTGTTGCACTTCTTGATCGAGAACCAGTGCTGCAAGTCTGTCAATTAATTAAAGAAACAAAAAAATTCAATAAATTGAAGGTCAAAAAAAATTCTGCTTATCTCACCTCAACATCGCGAAACACATCCCGAATGTCTGGTTTTTTTCGTGTGTTTCTCGATCTCGTTCTTCCGCGTACAGTTCTATTCAAAGCCTTGACTCTCAATTTCACCGCCTCAGCATGATGGTTTGACAGTCTTGCTAATATAGGAGCAAGTTCCGATGTTGGTTGTTCGCGACCCTACAATGGCGATCAACAAAAAAAGAAGAAAAGATAAATAAATATTTGGAATGGAAGTAAGCTGAAACAAACAGAAACCGATCTTCACCCGACAAAGCCACGACATGCTTTGTGCTTGTTGCTGATAGAAAAATTAACTGACGAGCGAATTTGTTTTCTTCTTCATGTGGTTCAAGCATGTGCGCTCTCAGCTTGGCAAGTGAAAACAATTGAAATCAGTCTTTTTTTAAATTTCATTTTTCAAGTATAATTTTAATGTTTTTTTTTTTCGAAAATCATCGTTAAGACGCTAACAACAACTCATATGTATAAGATTGACGCAACCAGGCACATCAGAAATAAATTAAATATGAAATAAAATTTATGAGCACTTTGAACCGTGAAAGTCAAATTCTTGTGTTAAATTAATTGTTTCATTAAAAAACCAAAAAGAGAAGTTTCGCGCATAAAACAATCGACTTAGCATGTGTGCCATGACATGAACGAATACTTAGGTCAAAGAGATTTGCGCATAGATTTCTCATCTTCTTTATTATAATTAAATATAAGAAACGATCATCTTACCTGTTCGAATGCCCTGGTTAATTGAGGAAATCCGGCAGCAACTAGCCACTGAGCTTCATACTCTCCATCTAGAATTGAGAAGCAAAGACAATTTAGTTCGATCATGTAAATATCTACTTATTTAGTCAGAAATTCAGTTATTCAGTGAAACTTTAACACGACGACGCTTATTGCAAAAATAAAAGAATAAATAAACAAATCATTGACGTGCAGCAAGGCCAAATATTCATCATTAAATTATTATAAGTAGGTATACGGGATTCGAGTCGACCACGCCAATTAAGCATTATTGATGAGATGAAGCCTTGAGTGAATCTTCACGAGATATCAATTCAAGAATCAATCTTTAACAGTGGTTTGCCGATTGATCATTGTTACACCCGAGAGAGAAAATGATTATCGCTGTTGCGTTAACCGGTAATGACAATGCTAATTTATTCTTTGCCACACAATCGTGCAGATAAAATCTTCCCGAAGCAAACGAATGTGTAATTATCCGATTCTTATAGAGAGAAAAAATTCCCCCTAAAGATGAAATTTTTACATAGAACTTGGGTGTGACACTAATTATCACTTAATAAATTATTTCCGACCTTTACCGATGTCGTTTCTATTCATTTTCATTTACAATTTTTTTATCAGCTTATAATGAAAGCTTTTTAACTGGGGAACTCTAAAACGTTTCAGTTTCTTTGTACATTCAATTGAATACTAGAATGTGCAATGGGAAATAAATATTTGTCGTTCTTTTTCTAAGGAAAAAATAAAAGAAAGAAATCAAAAAGGCGAGAGAAGTGTGTTGACTTGTAGAGCACGTACAGGCGGAAATTACGTAATTTTATTTCTTTCTTTTTTCTCAGAAGGGACGTTTTATGGAAGATTGCAAAGCGTTACAGCAAGCAGTGGGAAGAATAATTATGAAACTTACCGGCATAATGATCTGGTTCCAAAGGTGTTTGATTTTTATATTCACTCAGGTACTCGTCCAAGTCAGGGTCTAAACTTTTATAATGATATTGAGGCGAATGATTCATTGTGAATGATTTACTCGGAACTAAATGTTGATGATGAGGTTTCGGTTTATTTTGTTTCGTGTTGAATGTTAAAAAGAAAAAATATTTTTATTTGCCTCCAAGATTGGTCTGTCGATGTCGTCAAACTATTAAAGATGAAGGTTTTCTCTTGCTTTTTACAACTTCAAATTTACGACGATATCAATTCGTCATAGATTCCATTAGCATTCTTCTTTTGATGTTAACTTCGTTGTAAACTTTTTTTCTGTCACATTTTTTGTTCCAACAACGGTAATGAATATTCAACTGAATGGCTCTCGAAATCATGCAGAAATTGTGTAATCATCGAAATTTTTAACTGCAATTTATGTATGTTGAAGTTTGTTTTTTTTTATGAATGTATCGTCGAGGCAATAAGTTATCGATTTACTAGGCGGAGGTTTAAAATTGCGGCTGATTGTTGCGCAAAAATCAAACAATTAACCAATAAATATACAAAATGAGATTTTTTGTGTTTTGTTTTCGTTTGATATTCCTCTTAGTTAAAGTTTCATCGAACTCTGTTCATATGTTTCTGCAGGCCACAACACGAAAACTTTTTTATGCTCATAAATGAGCTTTTATTTGTTGTTTTCCCTCCGGCTATGGACTTTGCTTTCGATGGAAGCAGAAGTTGGAAACTGTTTGCTGTTTTTTTTTCACTTTCAATCACAAAAAATGCAGTTAATGCACCGTTTTGTTAGCTTGTTGATAACTTTTATTTACTCTTTCTGTCTTTTGGAAAACTTGTAAGTAATGTACAGTTGTGCGGTTCCACGGTTGCTTGTGATTTAAATCTGAAAGTAAATAAGAATGAAGTAAAATGAGTGATTATGGATATAATCAAACAAGCTTAATGTGCTAGTAATTTGTTTTTTATTTGGGCGGAAATCTACCGATCACTGGTTTCAATTCATATTTTATTACGTAATTGAAGCTAGTAAAAAATTTAAAGAATTTTTAAATGAATGTTCACGAGTTTACGAATTAAAATTAGAATTTAAATTCCATTTCAGTCGAAGACACAAAATCAAAACTTTCCTGCCTTAAATATTACGCAATAATGCAAAAAAAATTAAGTGACAAAATTTCATCATCAATCTTAATGACCTCCGGTCTGCTGATAATGTTGCTTTCATCATAAGATGAACATAATCACGAGTTGCAAATTTTACAGTAACTATGAAAATCACGCTGCGATGCATAATATAATTACACATAAATGGAACTCTTGCTGTCCACATTTCATTGTATCAATTCTTTATAATTATTTCTTCTTCTTCATTAATAAGTTTACATGGCCAGAAGCCACGTCTAGTCATGGATGGGTTTTCGAAACAGTCGACAGTTACATCATGCACCTCTTATTATATTTTTTGCATCGAATCTACCCATTAAGTAGCTTCTGGCATCCATTACTTAATTAAATTTTTTGCCTTATCCCAATTTTGCGCTCCAATGCTTCTACAATCGTGTAGCGGCTTTTTACATCAGAGTCTAAGATCCATAATTCGGGTTATTGATTTGATTTTGCAAGATAAATTTTTCATGCGCGAATACTTGAAATCAACTGAGATCCATTAAACACTCAAAGAATTTCTCAAATATTTATTCTCCGATGTTTTCATAGTAATTCTTCGTTTTCATTTCGCAGTAAATTATACGAATAACGCGTTTCAGCATTGGGAAGCTACCTAGGCAAGTAGGCAGTTTGGTTCGTTTGCGGAAAAGGTAACAAAGAAGAGAAGGCCCAGTTAACAGTTGTGGCGTTTATAGTAATTTTCGGCGATCGTTAAAGCAACGAAACTGAAATCAGTTGTAAACGTTGTGAGTTGTTATTTCTTTGATGAGTGAAACTCGTGTTTATAGCACGCTAATAAATTTCCAAAAAAAATGTGTGAAGTTTAATTGTCTAACCATCAACTTCCTGACCGAAAAAAATCATAATATGCGCTCTAAACACTTTATTAAAAGTTTGAGATATTCCGATTTGATTATTTTTAGTGTATACTTGAAATTAATGATTAGTTAAACTGTAAAATTAAATAATAATTGATTTGGAAGTGCATTTGTTCGAACAAACCACAAACATCGATTCCGTTGTTTATTTTCGCTGTTGTTTTATTTCAAAAAAAAGTCTCAATTAGGTAATAATGTTCGCCATTATTTTTATGTATATATAAACATAACTTAATTACTCAACATAGTATAATATAAAACGAATAACATTGTTCGCTAATATAACTCACTAGCATACATTTAATATTTTTAATTTTTATAATACCAGAAATAGACAATTAAGTGAAGGAAAATAAAAGCTTAATTAATTTTCTTTAAGTCTGACATGTGTTTTATTGAAATGAAACGAAAAAGAATTGGCATTTGTGTATGTGTGTTTAACTCCCGTTAAATTAACATGAACATCGATGTGAAACAAATATAAAAATATTTACTACAGTCTGAGATCTTTTGTTGGTTTATTTTAATTTATGATTTAAGGAAACTTTTCTTGGCTATTTCTACCGTATTTATGTGGTTTCTCTTGATCAGCCCAAAAGCAGACCGTCTGAATAAAAGATTTTACACATGTTCATCATTCAAAGCAGTTGATTGCTTCAACACAAACCATCACTGACCATTCTCAAAATAGATTTTAATGAGTTGCTACCAAACTAACATTTCGCTTTGAATTGCAATTCTTAAACGGAATATTTCGCTGTTTACTTTTTTTTTCTTTTGGTTCGCCCAACAAATCAAAAACGAAAATGGAAACGAAGTTTTATGAGCCAATTGGTTTTAAGGTCAATTTACGGTAGTTAAGGTTTTTGTGCGATTCGTAGTGTGACGGAAATCAGTCGTCTATCCACCTAAGCACCTTGTAGATGTTTTGAAAGTTTGAAAAATCTTAACGTAATGAAAGAAATTGCATAAGAATGTCAAGTACTTCGGCGTAGATCAATCGTGTATCATTCAGGACAACGATCTCGTCATATGTACGTGCTTCAAAGTTGAGATCATGAGGAAATTTCTCTTCCAAGTGCCGTAAATAAATCTCTTAGGTACTCGCGCAATTTCAATGAAAGCATTTTTATTTCATATAAACATTGTGAAATATTTTTTGCTTTTATCTTTAACTTCATGATTTAGCATCTGTTTCAAGTCACCAAACGCTTTAAACATTTCATCAGAAATATTGTGAGTTTCTCGTTTGTTTCGATTTCAATTGAAAAGAAGCATTTCAACTTCTGAGTGCGTAGCATAGCATAAAGAGTCGAAATAAATATTTTTTTCTTGCTTTTGAACTGGTTTCTGTCTCGGGAGTTGATATCAAGTTTAATCAATAATTTGTGGAAAAACGTGTTTCATTCAATTTCACTATCTTGAAACTATCAAGTTTTTGCTTCATCGCCTATCTAGTTGAGAGAATGCAATGGGAGATTGTTTAAGAAGGAAAATGACTTTTGCAGACATTGTGGAGAAGTATCGAAAGCGGCTTTAGATTTCTGTAATTGCATCGATGCATGTTTTTGTGCCATTATTAACGGAATTATTAGAAAGAGAGTCTCGTGACCTTTCTAACTCGTACGTTGTCACTTTTAAGCTTTCGTTTGACAGTGAAAATATGTTCAAGAGCGAAAAACGTATGGAAAATTGTTGACGGCGCTTAAAATGCTGATTTTCTCCCATCTTGTGTAGTACATAAATAATACAACGACTCAATTGATTTGTTTCGCGACAATGAGAAAGTTTCTTAAATACTGTAGAAATTCTGCAGAAAGTGAACGTGAAAAACAGGGAGATTCGACCACAACGCACCAATCAGATGATTGTCGTCGAAAAAAACTAGATTTAACAAAAAGAAAACATGAATTTTGCGTTTGTTGAAAATAAAATAAAGAAAACAAGGCATAAATTAAGTGCTTTACTAAAATATATTTCACCCTTTCTCTTCACACGATTTAGAGACTAAGCGCCGAAATACTTTAAAAGCGCCACAACAAGGCGTTTGTTCGATGTCGCGCTGCTCAAAAGAGAACGAATGGAAAGAAAAGAAACATCATGCAAATTATAATTGCCAAAAATTGATGTCCCAGAAACGCGATTTACGTATGACTCTTGTCTTTACCGTCGAGTATTTTCGAAGCGGATATGAAATGAAAGAATTCCAATAGTTTATACCATTTAATGTCTCTTGTGTTCAATCATCTTTTACTTTTAAAATATTATTTCAAGCTGGTTCCGTTGACGTTCTTCTTCCATTTCACAAATCATTTTTCATTTCACTGGAACTGCTTATATTTTATTGAAATGTGAATGAAAGGTTGGCTTTCCTGCCAATATTTCTTTAACACGATTTCACACGTGTTAAGACTTCTCTTTTGTGCTGTTGCTATTAAGATAAGAAGCTTGAAACCACTTAAACTTATCAAACTAAAAAAAAGAAATTTTCAACTCATTACTCAAACCTTTTCACCCAGAAAAAAAAGATTTTCTTATAAAAAATGCAAAACGCAAAAACGGAAAAATTGCTCTTGAAGACGCACAAATGACGTTGACAACAACAACGGGGAAAAAAATAAATAAAACAAGAGAAGAAAAGTTGAATCAAACAATTTCAGCATATTGAGGCATGCGATGAAGTCGGTGTATAAGCACGACCGATGTAATTGAAGAAAAGTAAAATTTAGAAAGTGAAGTTTGTGCACACAACCATAATCATTCACAATTTCATCATTTATTTGCTCACGGTACATATTTTTTTTTTCTTCCATCCACTCTCTTATGTTTCATTTACTTTATGTGTCTTTCCGATTTCCATCAAATAACAAAAAAAGAAGTTGAAAATTTCCACGAAGAAATCTTATTTGGTGCGTGTTTCATGCTTTTATTTCCTGCCTTCATCAGTCATCAATTATGAATATCGACTGCTGTTATCATTTTACTTGAGTGATGTCTAGAAGGAAATGCTATGCTTGAATGATTCTTTCATTTTTCTTATTCATTTTAATGGGGTTCGTTGGTAAGTTGAGTGTTGTTAGACTTTTGATATTGAGTAATTACTTTGCTTATCTTATCGAATCAATAAATATCAGGTCAATGATAGATAATTTTGCAGAAAATCGATCAAATCCAATATTCTATGTATGTTTATTGTCCTCAAATTGTTGAACGTTAAATTTACGATTCTTATTTGTGATAATAAAAATTCTTGCGAAAAGCTCAATAAAGGAATTGTAGTCGAGTGAATTTTACATTTCTTTTTATTTCAACTATGAAACTCTGTTTTTGCCATCAAAAGTAATAAATAAATCCACTTTATTAAGATTAAATCATATTTTCTTTAAGATATCTCGTGAAATTCTTGTTCATTCTTTCATTTTCTTAAAACTGTTTTGAAAGTCTCACACATTCCATAAATGATTGAAATTCTTACGAAACTTCATTGACCACAGCAGGTAGAAAAATTCTTCCCCTAAGCCCATTAAAAGAAGAATAAAAGAAAAAGGAAGTTCATCAGGTGGCTTTGTGTTTAAATTGCAGTTGAGAAATAGTTGCGCATAGTTTTAAGCCTTTTATGAAGATCTAGACGTGGAGATACGCTAATAATTCTCATTTCCTTTCTAACAAATAATCGCTCTCGGTGCAATCGTTCTGCTTGATAATTTTACTTTGTTCTTTGACGCAGTTTAAACTTTAAACAAACACATCGTCAGCAAATGATGCAAGAGAAGAAGAGAAATAAAGTTTTGTGGTCGTATAACCATCAAGGACGTCCCAGTGACTTGAATGGAAAAAAATATTTTTTTTATTTATGTCGCCAGAACGACAATCGATAAAAACAAAGCCACTAAGAAGCGGTTGAGTAATTTTCCATTGAATTAGGATCGTCATTTTCATCGTAAATAAGATAAAGTTAGTAAAACGTGCGACGTAAAACGTATCGAATCTCGCATATTAATCCCAACTAAATCTTTATCAATCATCATTGAAATTCATCATAAATTTATGATAATTTATGCCAAATTCTTACATGTCTTTCGAGTTAACCTTGACGTTGCTGTTGCTTTTGCCGTTGCCATTGCTTGCCTGATTTGTTTAATTGAGCGTTTTGGGACCAGTTTTCATATGTAGAAAAGCTTGTTTATTTATTTACATCAAAAACATCAACCATTATTTACATTTAATTTATTTTGACGACTTCAAATCAATATTTCAAATTGTATTGTGAAGCATGATTTAAATGAACCTGCTCTGCTTCGTTTGTGGCTTTAAAAGACATTTTGCGTTCTTGAATCATTTTTCTTCTGAAATCTTTATTATTTTTTTGGAGATACAACATCCCAGGTTTGCTTTACCTGGTTTGGTTGCTTAATTACATCAGCACGTTTAAATGTTTTTCAGATAAATTCTGTCGTGGCGAGTTAGACAGAACAGCAAACGCAAAAAAAAGCAATTCGTGTGAACGTCATTCGATCAATAAACCGCAAATTTATTAATGATTATGACGTCATTTGCCAAACGGCCCCCATAGTTTCTTAACAATCGTTCGATACATCAATCTGGGACGAATGAATAAAATGAAATAAAAATTGAATGAAACTTGTTGCGTCTCGAGGTTTTGTGATTAAAAGTGGGAAGGGCGTGAGTGTATATGGTCCGTGTAGAGATCATTAATAAAAGAACGAGAACCTTCTTTTTTTTTTGGTTTCCTTTCGGTGCCCCAAACAAGACACGATGACGGTAGAGGTTAAAGAAACTGTGAGGTGAAACAAGTTACAAGCCCGAAACAAAAGTGAATAAAGATGATTGATTAGGAAAATTCTTCGAGAAGGTTTCGTGCGAGCAATTCCTTGTTGAATCTCGAGAGTGAAATTAATTATTATAGATATTCTATAAGTTTCCTCCAGCTACATATTTTGTGATTCTCCTTGACTTAAACTGCCAGAGGATTTCATTTCTTAAAAAAGTATCAAACTGTGTTGGTTCTTAAATACGAAAAGGTTGAAATCTTCCGAACAACGCACACCTGACGTAACACTTTATCTTGTCAGAATTATTTATAAGGAATTTAAACATTCTCTGATGTCACGAAAGTGTCTTCAATCTTCATTTCATTTCCTACATTCTCTGCTGAGTCTCCAAGTCCACCTCATATTTATTTACACTCGTATCGGAGAAGCTCATCTGACAAATTTACTTTTCTCATTAATATTTCCTTCTTCATCTTCGCCTTCATTCGATTCCTTTTGAAAAGTTGTGATTAAGTGGAGACGATTAAATATTTACCAGACTCTACCCGGTAGGGCTACTTGCGCTGAATTCCAAAAGGTAATGATTATGTGTACAGCATAGCATGCTTTGATTGCAGTACATTTAACTTTACTTTGTCGAGAATTTATCATCATTAAATGCCATAAAATTAGTTTCACATTTCAAAGCGCAACCCTAATTCCAACTTCTANACACGACGCTCTTCCGATCTGCCTTCATTCGATTCCTTTTGAAAAGTTGTGATTAAGTGGAGACGATTAAATATTTACCAGACTCTACCCGGTAGGGCTACTCGCGCTGAATTCCAATTTGATTGCAGTACATTTAACTTTACTTTGTCGAGAATTTATCATCATTAAATGCCATAAAATTAGTTTCACATTTCAAAGCGCAACCCTAATTCCAACTTCTACTTCAACTTTCGATCGCATCATATTTAGATAAATTCTTTTTCTGAGAACCGGAATAGCCACATCGCATAATTACGTAAAATATAATAGACAAACAAGTTGAAGGTTCGTTTGGAAAATAACACAAAAGTTCTTTCGTTTAAATTTTACGACTGAAACTTGTTTTAGGAATTTCTCTTGAAACATAAAATATTTCTTGAAGAATTCTAATTAGCTTTGCATTAGTTTTTTGAGTGTTTGAATTGTTGTTATTCCGTTATCTAAGCAGATCATTTTCTCATGACTGTCGTAAGTTTTGACTATCGAAAGTCTCGTTTATGACTTGAATGCTTTTAAGGACTTTAAATTACTGTCAAAATCTTCTTCGTATCAACTTCGAAAAGACTCCCAAAAGTGGAATTTCTAATTAAATTTTGTTGTTTCTTCACTCCCCGTTGTCATTTCTTATACATATTATATGCGATTAAACTATTCTAGATCAAACTTAAAGATTAAAAGCCTTCGGTTGCGTTTTTCATTTTCTCAGCTTACTAAATCGCTTTCATACCAAAAACGTCTTCAAAAAATGAATGCGAGGTGATGACCGAAACAGAAAAAAGTAAAAAATGAAACGAGAACTCACGGAAAGAAGACAAAAAATATATCGAATAATTCGTTTACAAATCCAAATGAAAAGTTTTTTCTTTTTTTGGTTTAGCATTTTGAATATTGAGCAGAACAAGTGAGGATGATGAAGAAAGCAAAGCAAAGTAAAGCAGAGAAAGGAGAAGAATGATTGAAGACATTTTAATGAACAGTTGCGTGGGCTTAAATAGAACTGTTTCTATCATCATCATCATCATCTCATCATTCGTGTCAAAAGAATTTCATTTCGTTTCATAAATTGCGAAACATTTTAATAGAACATCATTGCGCGTTAAATGTACAGTGAAGCAGTTAATTAAATCATATCTGACTATAGATACTTGATAAGCGTACGGAGATGATTTTGCTATTCGTAAATCAAAAAGACAACGGAATTTTGTATTCGTAAAGGTAAAAGAGGGAGAGAGAGAGATAGAAAGAGACGAGCGGTGAAAACTTAGCTCGCTTATCATGCTACAATTATTTTCATTACGTTTTTTTGCAATAAATTCCGTTGTTTTTCGGGATGTTCCGTTCTTTTCATTTTTACATCGCACAAACATTGCATTCATCACAATTTCAAACAAACTTCCATAGAATATTGAATGTGCAGCATATCGAACGTGAATCAGAGCATTTAAATAATCAGTTCAGTCTTTCATTTGTTTTTTTTTATTGTTAACCGAAAAACTTTGGCACAGATTCGAGAAAAGTTTGAAATGATTGAATTGCTTCAATTCCTGAAGCGAGGACAACATGTTTGGAATATTTAAATAAATAAAAGTTTTAAGGCTTTGTTGTTTACAGCCAACAAGTCATCATGTCAAAGTAAGCAGCGACAATTCAATAAGCGCGCATTTAAATATTCTTAACCATAAGTCTTTCAGACACTCATGGATAAAACTTTGTTGATTACAAGTGGGTCGAATGTGCATTAAAGTGACTGTCTAATGTGCTGCTTGAAAGTGTAGGACTCGAAGAATTTTTATGATATCGAATGGGTGCCACCTAAAACGCATCCAATTTCATGAAGTAAAAGATTTACATAATGTCGAGAAAGTAAGGTTGTTGGGCTTAGCGATGATGATTATTAGAAGGCTTGGTTACTTACGGCTTAAATATTTTTATAGTCTATTGAGACGAAGGCAATTTGTTGCAATTAAACACTCAGCACGTTGTCGAGGTTTATTTGTTTGTTGATAGCTGAAAGAAGTATCTTCTTGATGTCGAGGTCGCAGTTAACCGCCAATGAATATCAAAAGAATTTTAGCACCGTTTATTCATTTTTCAACATGTCGACGACAAACTTATCTGTTTCTTTTCTTCTTCTGATTACTTTTGTGTTCACTAAAAAAAATATTTGCACGAGTCGTTGACAAAAGGTGAAGATGAAGGAATGATGGAAATATAAGAAAAAAAAAGTCTCTCAACCAGATGATGTGAACGAACACAGATGATTCCGGGAAGATGCTTCGACACCAAAAAACCAGGTCCGCGACAAACTTGTATGAATAAATTTTTGTTTTATTACTCAGCGACCCGCAACTTTCACAAAAACTTTATTATGCTGCTGTGTTGTTGTTCGATGGTTTGAAGAGTGAAAAAAAATAATAAGTTGATGAATGAAATTACTCTACAACAATGAGCGCTCCTCACAACACAGCAAATTTACATCCATCGAATTTGCTTCTAATTGAAATATTTTTTTTTTTTGCGATATTTCGTTCATTAATCTATGAATAATATTTTTCCACTCTCTTCTCGTATCGGTGTTGTTTAAGCGCTGATTTTTTATGTTACAATTCACGCGAACTTCATTCACAACACAAATTTTTTTGTTGTTTGTTGTAAGATGTAATCAAATAATATTTTAGCAAACAAAAGTCTTGAGAATATTACTTAAAATGAGATGATTTGGTTCCTATGGTTCTTTGTTTCTTTCTTTCGACAATCTTGTTGATTAAAGCACTTAATAATCTTCTCAATGTCTTTTCATTTCACGTATTTCTATATTTTGTGGCTGCTTTTTCAACTTCACAACACTTTTATCGAAACCACCACAAAGAAATCTTTTTCTTCTTATTTTATTTATTTTTTTTAAATTCAGAAATCTTTCTATGGAACGCTCCAAAATGCCAAGAAATATGAAATGAAATTTTCCAAGAAACTTAATATTGCTTCGCGTATTTTTTCTTTTATTTTATTTCTCTTCTCTTGTCGCCCTTTGAATGTGTTTATTTATTCTATTAGTCATATGCACTTAAAGTTGAGAAATAAAATGATGTGCTTGCTGATTGAGTGAATAAGACACTTTTCACTCTTTTTCACAGAAGGTTTATTTTTTCACTTCGTTTGAAAGCACTTAACATTTAAAAGTAGAAATTCTCGACACGAACAGAAGTGGCTGAGAATATTTTTAATTACATGTACATAGAAATTGAAATGAAAAGTTGAATTTGTAGGAAACAATTCAATAAATCTTAATTTTAAGTTGTGCAACTTAAGTTAGTTCGTAGTTTTCTTTGCCTTAAACAACTATATGACACAACATTCTGCTGTTTCCATGATAAAAAAGTTTATTCTTTTTTTTCCTTCAATTTCTTTAACAAAAATATTGCACAAGCGTCCAGCCTTAAACACTGTCTTACTAAAACTAAACCGAGCTCACAAGTGTATATTTTTAATTTCTTTAAAACATGATGGAAAAGAAAAATATCTTAAAGCTACACAGCTGAATATTTCAATGTGTTTGAGTTGAAAATAAAAATATTGTGTAAAGCAGCGAGGTGTGTGAGTGTCGACTGAGTGATGTCTTGCAAGTTATCTAAAGAAAAGCATGTATTGAAAGAAACGGAAAGACAGTTTATTGTGTAGATTTAAATCTGTTGCAGGTGTATAGTTTATACAATCTTAACTAGTACTTGAAGTGTATTCAAAGATATTTCATTTTTGACATGGGCCGGATGAGGTTTTTATAGTTGATCTTCACATGAAGTCAACACTTCAATAACCAAATTGATTTAATTATTAATAATGTTTTTAACAAATATTTCTTTAATTTTCTTCTCACTAATTACAGCCCAGTTCTACTTTTACAATTGTAATGTCTTAGTGTTGATATTCAACATGTCTCACATAAATATCAGCAATATTTTCAATACCAATAATAGATTTTTCTATCTCGAAATAACAGAAGGAAAAAAAATATCAACGTCGAAACAAAATCACATTAAACTTCAATAATTCGACGTCAAGTCAAGGCATTCAAGTTTTCTTGTTGCCTTTCTTTGGTCATTTGAACAAACACAACGCAATCGTCAGAGAATGTTTTTTGCAAACATATCTAACCGATTCCCGAAAAAAAATATTTAATTTGCAAACACGTCGAGATTGTAATATGTAAACGTATCCATAGCATACATTAGGGCGGCTGTGACGCTTTGAATTGTTGACGGTCGAAATATTATTAAACAAGCAACAAAACTTCTTTTTTTTTGCGTTCCACATATTTATTAATTTACGATTGAAACAATTGGGAGAATATGAAGGAATCTTGACTCAAACTGTGATATTGAATTCATAGAATAATTGAAAGCAAGTTGCCTGTGCATGTGATGAATCAATAAAACAATTTAAAATATTTTAAAATAGCGTCAGACGATTGTAGTTGAAATCATTTTGGAATTTATATTTGAGGACTCGACAGACATTTAAATGATAAACAAATCGAATTTCATTTCCACATTTTACGACGACAACTTTTCAAAACGACTTCGAAGTCCCCAAAGATTCTTTCCAGATCTTAATTTTTTTCATTTTTGTTTCGCTTCACAATAAATTTTTTAAAAAAATAAATACTGTGGAAGGTCTTCAATGTTTGCTTCATGTCAACAAATGCTTCAGAGTTTATCAACTCAAACTACATGGTAACCAAATTAAAATCGCAAAACAAACAGAACTCAAGCACCTATCGTGAATGAACAGTTCTTTATAACTTTTTAAGTTATTCGTAATATGCTAAAAACTTTATTTGTCTGATGTTTCTGAATAATTCTCAAATGTAATGAGGTATTTAATAAGTCGAATTGTGTAAATATATTTAAAGAATCTGCTGATGATAAGCAATGACTCAACTTTCAGATATTTCACTGTACATAAAATTAACTTCATGATCCTAAGAATATTTTTTATGATGGATATTTTAAAGCTCTTTCTCCTTAATCATGATTAAATGCCCCAACAAACAATGATAAAAGTTACCTCTTTTTCTCTCACCGAACATATTATTTATAATTTATCCGAATTAAATTGATACTCAGGTTCTGTCAGTCTACTTAAATATCTCTTAAATCCAGTACGACAATGGGTTCATAAGTTTTGTAACTAATGTCAGTTGTTAGCTTTGTGTAAGAGTCTTTAAAAGACATTTCCTTTGTTATTACGCTTTGAAGAATCCAAAAAAGATAATTTTATTAATGAGACCGCAGTAACAGCGAAAGCAACAGCAACAAAAGAGTTTGTGTAATGAAACAGAACTTTTTATTAGAATGATTGTTATAAGCGCTTCGGATGATAAGATAACAAAGTAGAAAGGCTTTTGCTTTACATTGTGAAAGAAACTCAATCCCCAAAAACTTTTTATGGCTCATATTTGTCATGATTTTAAGTTTAACATTCGAAGAACAAGAAACATTCTCCAAGTTTCTAATGTCAAACGAAATCCTCAAAAAAATGTCAAACGTCGGCAGTGAAATTAAGTGCATTTCATCGTTCAGTGATTAACTCAGTCAACCGTTCTGTTTTGTGTTCTTTTTCTTTACATTTTATTTCTTTTTTAAGTGTCTTCGATTTCTTCGCCTTGCCCTGGAATTTTATAGTTTGGAGACGACTCGGTGGGATTAAGACATACAATGTTTCCATTCTCATCGCACAACATGAAGCGCTCCCAAAAATATTTTTATGTTATTTTCATTTTTATGTAATCAACAGTCAGTTGAAAAATTGTTGTTACGTTGCTCATGAGATGAGATTGCAATCTTCGAATTTGTTGCAGCTTCAATTCATAAATTCGATACGACCAATTTTTTAATTTTAATATTTCATTTCTCATTTTTGCTTGCTTTTGTTGTTGCTTCTGCTTCGAAGTCTTTTTATAATTAGCATGCATCTAGGGCATTAACATTGACTTCTCATATGGTAAAGGCAAGCGGATTTCATTCAATAATAGTCACTTCGTACTTAATTATTGTTTAGAGAGTTTTTATTTTCCTTTCCTTTACTTTATGTCTACCTAGTTGGTGTCACCATTCCACGAGCGTCCGTGAGGAAGAATAAGTGAATTGAAAGTTGGCATGTTTGGCGATTCATCTGGCAACAGCCAACGGTTTAATATTTAAACGATCGCATGATAAGGAGCTGTGAGAGTTTTCTTTTATTGTTCCATCCGCTTGGATGAAATAAAATTGCTAACCAAGCTCAGATGTTTCTCCATTCCATCGACATAATGACATTCTTATTAGACTCTGAAATCACGATTCTCTTCTTTCTTTCCATTTTTTTGTTATTCTAAATAAACACGGCGGCGATTTCAATGAGCGTCGCAATTTTAGCTTTTCTTTCCACCTTGTTAAGGTATGCTAAGAAAGGAAAATCGACATGGTTAAAGGTAAAGATGTCTGAAGGACATGCCACAATTACATTCAAGCTTCGTTCTACGGTCGCTTAAAGAACTTGTTGTTCACGTTTGCTTAGAGCAAGGTCAATTTCCGCAATTTAATTGGTGAGGTAATGAGAATGTAACAAAGAAAATGGTCGATAACTGATTAGAACAGCTACAAGCGTTGAGTGTGTAAGTCGCGCAAATTGCTTATTGCACATGATAAATCACCTTGATATTAATCGCAACACAATCCCGGTTTGAAGCAAGATATTCTTTTATTTTTTCTCTTTTATCGTAATTTGATTAATGATATCCCCGACAATGTTTTTTTTCTAATTGCGAAAAAACGTCTTTAAAGTACAAGTTAAACAATATTTACACGCTTCTCTTCAAATACAATATTCTTGAACTTAACAAAGCAAATTGATAATTGTTTCTTTTTATTATTTTGAAAGAAAAAGAGATATAAAGCATCAGCAGCGTGTTAAGGCGTTTTGCAATTTATTATGTGGTCTGTTTAGTAAGTTGAATTAATCATTATGTTTCCCTCTATACACCATCATCGGTTGGATACTTAGCGCAATTGAACTGCGTAATTGAAAATATGTTTTGCGACATCTTAAACTATGTTTTTACTTGCTCAACTCTTCTGGAACTCACAAAGCGCTCAATTAGAGATTCAATCAAATGTTAATTCACAATTTGTGACGACATAGTTGGAGAAATTCAATTAGACAATGATATTTATTCGCACATGTGCCAAAAAATAAATGTTAAAATAGGCGTAGAGTGTAGTGAACCCGTTTGTTTATGGCGATGTGATCGTTTAACATATTTACATAAATATGAATTTTATTGAAATAAATTACAACAAAAGAACATGCGAAATAAAAGACGCAAGAAAGAAGAAAAGAGTTGAACACTGATGGTGTTAGTTGATAGTTCAGTGATTTGGACGAGAGACAGCAAAAAAGTGATTACGTCGAAGGTTTTTATTCGTTGCTTCAGTCTTAAATCGTTTATTGTTGTTAGCCGCTCATAATGTATGTGATTTCATTTCGCAAGCGGAAAATAAAATGTTTATGCTGAGTCAGTTTATGCTTGTGGAAAGACTTCATGCATTATGATGATTTTGAAGCACTTCAATCAACCGAAAACGAGACGTTTGAAACAAACAAAAAAAAAACGTTAAGAAGAAGAAAATTTTTTGAGTGTCTTAAGGCGATGGAAGGAAGAACACCCCAAGAAGGTGCGCATTTCAATGTTGACTTGAAAAATTCTTTCCATTTCACATTAGCTTTAGTTTACAACCTGTCGTCTTCGAGTAAATTGCGTTTGCAATAATAACAGAACAACACAAGAATAAATGCTTTACGTCTTTTGCAAGCATACGTGAGGATTAAGAAATAAAGAAAAAGCATTCCAGAGAAGTAAAAAAAAACGACAGGGATGGAAAATAAAATAAATGGTAAAATAAATTATGTTTTATGTTTGAAGTCTTATCTTCAAAGAAAATATTTCAACATTTATCGTTTGTTATTTCCTTTGAAGTGTTTTCTTTCTCTTCGTTGTATTTTCAGCATGATTGACATGAGAAGTGTCAAGATATGATATTTGTAATACGAAAACATTCTTCAAAACATTATTTTGTAATTGTCCATATTTTCTCTCAAATTACATTACTTAAAAAAGCTTTCAGTTCATTTTTTTTTCTTTAAAGCTTTTGACGTATTAATTTCTTAATAATATTTATTTAAAATATCTTGAGATCCGACGAGTATTTGTTTGCTTTTAATCATCAGAATTTCCATTCTTAAAAGCACAATGATGAATCAAAACATTGCTCAATCGTAAATGATACCCAAACGTGGGTTGTAAAATTCTTGAAGCATAAATTCACTTCAAGTGCTTGGTTGTTGTGTAATGAAGAGAAAGAAACTAATTTATTTTAGTTTCATTGACATTTTAATTTTGAGTTGTTTGAAATTAGTTTTCTGTTAACACTCGACGTGACATAACATTCGATTTGTTTGTGTTCTCTCGCCATGCCCATATCAGATGCTAAAGTATTTGAAATCAGGTATTGAGGATAAAGCCGTGCCTAATTGATGTTCATGTCATAATTGGAGCGGATTTTTTTTTCCATTTTCAACGAAAGAAATATTTATGAGGCCTAATTGCACTTAAAAATAAATTGTTTTTGAGTTTTGAGTATTGTGTAAATCATTAAGCTCAAAGAGTGATGTGAATGTGGATTACCCAAAAAGCCACTCGAAAATTTTGCTTTTTCATTTTATCTTCTGATAACGAATTCAGATTACGTTTTATGGCGTTTAAATCGTGATAAATGGAAAACAAAAAAGTCTTTTATTATTTATTATTCCTTGACAGATGATTTAGATAAAGACTTAAAAATATCTAGTGGAAAAAAGTTGAATATTTGAGTATAATCACTGATTACCTAATCAAACGTCTGCTTAGTTTTTCGATCGTTATGATGCAGCTCTCACACTTTAAGAGAAAACCCCACGCTGCAGTGCCTAATTATTAATTAAATCAAAAAATATTGGTTCAACTGATGAACTCGTGTTGGAACATTTATTATTCAGCATAATCAATGCGCTTTGATTACGTTTTATGCAAATTTCTGTTTTAAATCCGTAACTCAAACAACACCTATTTTTATTTTTCATGTTTTTTCAAACTTTTCTCTCATTTCTATTGAGATATCTACTAAAAGATGTTTTTGTTTTTATCAACTTTTAATGTAAATAAAGTGAAATCTAAAAAACTAAGTTGAACAGCTTAAAGCACTTCGTCAACTGCAATGACAGAGTTCACAATGTGCGTCTCGACTAAAAAGCTTTTACGAAGACTTTTCCTTATGATTCTCTTTAAATTTATCAAAATATGTGTGTAGCTGAAGTTGCATAATGAATTGGAACCCTCAACGAGAAAAGTTTCAAAGTTCACTGACTTGTTTTTATGTAAATAAAAGTCATTTGATTGAAATAATGTCACAAGTACACTTATCATCGTAAACGTTACTTTTCCCTTAAAAAAGACTTTCTCGTCACTACGTCAAAGTGCTTTTTTATGAAGTGGATTCTTCCTTTTATAATAAAGGATAGAAATTCGTGAATAACTTTAAGGATGTTAAAAAAAACTTTTGCGTAAAGGCATCAAAGGTTCTTCTTGTTTTCGGGGAAGTTTAAGTAAGAAAGATGTGTTTTTTTGCTTTAAGTACATGAGGTTACCTTTCCATCATCGTGCTATTAGAATAGCTTGGTAAATTTCGTAAGGATTTCATATCCCATTTCCTTAAAAAAAAGAAGAAAACATGTAACACCTTTTAAGAAAAGTTTTTCATGTTCCCTTTCCACACTTTTCGATGAAAACACTTTCAACATAATGAATTCTCACTTTGTTATTCTTTTCCTTGTCTATTTTTTGCCGTATCATGCGCGAAAATCTTCCCGTAGTTATCCAATACATTGTTTGAAGTTCATAGTAAGTGTGAAATTTAATATTCTTTTGTGAGATATGAATAGCGTCAAATATTTGTTTTCAAGGAAAAGTTGTTTCCTTTTCATACATTCCTGAAGTTTTATATCTTTAAAAAAGCCTTTTTCAATAACAGAAGCTTTTCTTTACGTCAGTTTGAGAGTAAAATAACATTCGAAATTTGACACAAATTCCTAATACATGTTTCAATGCGTATTCAGTTAAACTCTGCTAACGTAATCAAATTTTAAAGCAATCAGCTTCGCTTTCATGAGCTTTTCTCGTTCCATTTCAATCTTATCCTTACTTATTTGGTTTTGTCATTGAAACCATGGAAAGCGATGAAAACGACTTTGATTTAATAAAGAAATTTATTGTCTGAAAAAATATTCTCGAGTATTATTCGTGTTTAAAAACTTTTCTTCGGTCGTCTTCATCTCTCGAGTACAATTTGTGTGTCTCCAAGAAAGCAAACTCTTAAGATTTTACGTCTTTTCGGAATGAAAAGCGAAAAGTGATGTTTTCATATCAAAAATGTTGTTCTTTATGATATCTGATGTTATGGAAATAGAATTTTCTACACTTGAGAGACGAAAAAAACGAAGCCTTTTAAACGAAGGCTTCCGATATCGGTTTACAGTTTTTCTTTTTTTCTTTCGAATTTCCCTCCTTGGGGGAAAAATGTTTGAATTATATTTTTTGTTTTGTTTACGCTTGCTTCGAAGTTTGTTGCTTCTATAAAAAGGTTTTTATATGAGGAAACTAATTTTTATGTTTTTCTAACCAATCGCAAGCGTATTTTTTTACTTTTGAGAGTCCATCGAAGGTTCAACAACTTTTCATCGTTTTAGGAAGAAATAGGAAACGTAATTTTGACAATTTTTTTCACTCATGTCATAAACTTCATGATTTTTCCACATCATCAGCTCTATTGATTGTGCCCGAAAGGTCAATAGAGGCAAGTGGCGACGAGCCAAGTAGAAATGATTTGATTGATTGACAAAGTGGATTGGCAATCGTTTTCAGTCTTCGTTATTGAAATGTTCCTTTGTTACATAAGAATAAGTATCGTTACAGTTTTCCGATGCTTTGAATCTCATCATCTTTTCAAATGGATTACTAATTCGATTTGAACATCAATGACGTGTTCTGTCGTTTTCTTTGTTGGATAAGGAAATGATATGTTATGTCTCAAAGTTGCGTATAAAAGGCACAGTTTCAAGACCTTTTCATCGAACTTTTAACATTTAAAAAATCGAGCAGTCAATAAAAAAAAGCATCGCTCGTTCGAATTGATTAAATAAAGCTACAAAAAATTAATGTCAATCACCCGAGGAAACGAAATAAAAAAATTTCTGATTTTCTTTTTCTCTGTCGAACTTTTTGAAACAGAAAACTTTTAATGATTCATCAGGAGGGCATACAAAAAGCTGAGAGGAAACATAATGAGCGTTGATTCATTATGTTGGGAAAATAGGTTAATGAATGAATCGATTTGCAAAGGAATATGACAATTATAGCAATTTTAACATTTTCCGTGGATGTTAAATGAAAATTATTGCTGTTTGTAAACTTTATGCATTTGCTTGGCTAAAGAAGCGTTGCAAGGAAACTCTTCTTGGTTTTAATTCAACAAAGTTTAGAAAAATAACAATTTTCCTGGGCATAAAGTATCCAACTTCAACAGGAAAAAAGAAAACGTTTAAAAGTTAAAAAACTTTAATGAAAAATGATATAAAATTTCTCAATCATTTCATTCAGCACGTGCTTAACTGAAGAAAGAAAAAATAAAATAAAATCTTCCAACTTTCAATGATATTTTCCAATGAATTTTTAAAATCAATCACAATCTGTCACCTTCGAACAATATTGAAAGAAATGTAAAAATATTTTCTCCGGTATTCAGTTCCTTAATTTAAATTTCGAGAAATTGAGTTCATAAATCATCATCGTTAGACGTGAGGAAAACATTGAAGTTTTGTTTTCAAGAACAGAAGAAGGCAAATCATGGCTCTTAGTTTATTTGTAGATGTTTTCAACGCAAATCTACCGTGATTGATTTAAAAAATGAGTTCAGCCAGCTTTTGTAGACGTTTGTTTATATTGAATTTCATTACAATTCAAAGGATTCTTGGAGCAACGAATTAAAAATAGAAAATTCATTGAGTATGTAATAATATCTTTTTAAAGAAGCAGACCAAACCAAATATTTGTGGCTGCAACTTGCAAGTTTACAAAACTCTTGAAAAGCTAAAGTTTTCGATTGATTTTGTTTGAGAAAAATATTGAAAAGAAAAAGTTTTTCAATTTATGTCCATACGTATCTACAAATAAACTTTGTAAATAAATTTTTATCAGAAAACGAAAAAAAAAATTAAGTTTTCCTTAGATATCAGAAGAACCAGCTAAAGTGTCGTTATAAAAAAATATTAAAAAGAAATGTTGAATTAAATTGCGGGAAATTTCTCGTATTACCTTTCATTACATTGAAAGCATTTCCCTTCACTTCATAAAGAAATCCATCCTGATGAGAGTGCTTTTTGCAATTTAAAAGATGGATAAGGAAACAACATCAAACCCCGTTCATACGAAATCTTTGATTGCGAAATGTTTACATTCAATATGTATGACCGACTCACGATCGTAAACATTTATTCATTGCGGATGAAGTTCTTACTTATAAATCGGAGATATTATGAGTTAATTAAAATATTCTGAAGCCAAATTTCAGACATTTTCTTGCTAAATAACTTTCAAAACTTTATTTTAATATTCTCAAGGAGAAGAATATTATTTTCCATCTGAAAGAATTGCGTGAAAAAAAATTCCAGTCCT